>JAQFZH010002775.1:0-15525 GCA_034695485.1 Entomobrya nivalis | reverse complement strand
ACAATGTAGCAGTCGATTATGTACAATTCGACAATAAAAAAAAGTTCGACTAACAAATTTCGTCTCCATATAATCGACTAAGATGAAGATATACTAAGAAGCAGTCGACTCTATTATTGCGTCTCATTTGACACAGCTAAAATTTCCCATGGCGACATCTCCGAATCAAATGGTAATTGTCAAAAGTGGTTTGTCAGTAAGTTTCTTAGTTGAGCTCTTGTAATGTGCAGATTCAGGTCGCAAGTAGCGCACATGGTTTTCTACTTTGAAGTTTTTTACAGTGTACCAGAAACGATATCCGTATTTTCGGACAATTCTCTGAGTTAATTCAGGATAAATGTTGGCTGTTATTATTTTTTCTTGGAGAACATTCAGTACCATGGGAACATCTAGTTTGCTGGATAATGAATAGTAAGGCATTAGTACAATCAGAGGGTCGAAATATGGGTCTTGTCCTGCCAATACTGCATCGATACCTTCCAATATTTTTCCAATATTAGGGTCTTATCGAGCCTGCCATATTGCTAGATGTGTATACATCTAGCATAGTAATAACTTTACGAAGATAATTGGACATCCAAGAAGGATTACAAAAGCGGACAGAATTATTACCAATATTTCCATCATGATAATGGTAAATGTATTTGTCAGAATAAAACTTTGAAAAATTTATAGAGTTGTCAAATCAAACGTCAAGGTGATTTTGGCACGTTTCATACTGTATTTAAACACGAATATAATACAAAAACGTAAAAACCCGTGATTTTTCTTTTTCTTTGTTTTACCCAATTAATTCATGTATGTCATTATTTATTTTCATTGGTTTTATTCCTCGATCATTATCATTTTGACGAGAGTATTTTAAAGTTTGATTTTCCTCATAACCCAATTAGTAATCAATACACTAGTCGTACATCACGTATACTTAGAACTACTAAACTACTCTCTATATAAATAAATGAATATATCAACTGAAAATTTCTATAAACTTCCAGAAGAAACCAGAAAATAAGTTTTATGTAACTCGTTTTTTTATGCAGCTATATGACTATCCTTGCTGATATAGCCTATGTGAATATATCATTTGCAGTTCGGATATGGGTACGACTAAATGTAATACTTTCATAAGGAAACGTTAAGAAACTGCAAACATTAGACTGCATTTGGGCGGCACGTTTACATGTGAACCAAAAATGTTCGTTTATATTTGATTGACAAGTAAAGGGAAAATACTACAAATTCTACATTCAAACTAAAATCGTATGATAAAATACCTTTACACGTTTTTCACGTTGAATAAATGAACGACTGTCGTATAAATTTGCATATTTTTTCCTTCCCTTGTCAATCAAATATAAACAAATGGATTCTTAAAATATACAGCCGGATCGTTATTTCTGCTCGGGTTTGTTGTAGTCTGATTTTATGTCAATAGGGCTGCATTATTTTATTTGTTGCTCATATATGCATACGTACAAGAAAGATGCTGTAATTCTATACGCCTCCGGATGTTGATTCCAAATTGCCGATTGAAGAAAGCCGAATTTTTTTGCTGAATATTTCAAAGCAATCATGGACGGTTATCGTAAGTTATAGAAAACTTTAAATCATTCGATGTATTGCACAAAAGTACAATTTTAAACTTTTTTTTACTCCAAATTGGTGGTTACTGATATTTACAGTAATTTTAAATGTAAAAAGTGGGCAGTAGCTTACCCGTTAATAATAGTCCATTTACCTACTTTAAAACGTTTCCGTTATTTTAACAGTTGTTAAATCGTATACAAATATCTTCAAAATTTTGTGTTTTGTGTGTGTATAATCGTACACCAGACACGTACGTATCTGTGTATAAATTAACGTGTACATTTTCATGTCCAGTATACTCTTTTTATTTTCCATTTTTGAAATGTACACTAAATTTGTTTTTAACTGAAATTCTTACAAATCGGCTTTAATATTAAGTCGAAGATGTAATCGAACCAAATTTTTTATTCAGGTTCACTTGACTGTTAATTCGATTATTTAAAAAAATATTTTACAAAAATTTAAGATGAATATACAAATATGTCGACTTTAAAATTACACTTCAACCATTTTTGCTCCTTAATTTGATGATTAGGTTTCATTGTTATTCCACAATACAGTTTTTTTTACATTTTGTGTTCCATATTCATATTTTCCTGTCATTGATAATTTAAAATAGTCATGTGTTCCTAATGCTGTCAGTTGTTACCCATACTTGCTTGAAGTAGAACAATCTCAGTAGTGAAAATGAAACTAATTATCGAAACAAAAAAGTTCCTCGTAATCACACATGCTCCGAAGAATGAAATTCCAAATGGATTACAAATCATAGATCGTTCCAAATTTTCCATCTAAACAATATAATAAATTACTTTAAATAATTAGATATCCTTATCCTTTAATGTGCTATAAAAGTTGAAAGGAAAAAATACCGTAGGAGTAAAATATTCTGTTGGGCATTTTTGCAAAGTTTTTAAAACCATTTTCCCAGTATGGTATACCTCAGCTGCAAAATAGGTAACAAGAGTAACTCTCATTGAGTACGTCATAAAGGCAAAGTAATTGTACCAAGTATGTGTGCTTGGATAATTTTGATGTGGGGAGATCCAGTTAAACATCTATGTATACAAATATTTTTTTTTAAATAAATACGGTTTTTAAGTTGATATATAAATTACGATAACAATGGCTCTGCAATTACATTATCAATGACAAGATATATGTTAACCCAATAGCAACTCAAAATTAGTGGATAAATGAAATTCGTCATTCGTTCAAATAAATCAACTGTCTCATGGTATCTCGTTCGTAGTTGGTTCCACCAAGACTGTGTATCAATGCAATTTGAAAAAGCATTTCCCTTTCTAGTTTGTAAGTACATTTGATTTAAGTCATGGTTAAATACTAAAAGCATATTCTTCATAGCTTGGCAAAGGACAATTGAAAGGATGTCAGGAAAAGCCCATAAAAATAAAGTAAATTTTCCACAGAGAAACGTAACGATTGCTAATATAGTTTGATGGACAGGCTGCACTTGAAAACATAGCATATTTCTTCCGTGCCAATATTTATTATCGCTGTAGTAAGTAGTAGTATTTTTAGTGCACTCAATTGAATTGAAAGTGTAGGCAATATTCTCCGTAAAGGAAATTAGTAGCATTAGTGCCAGTACTACCTTACAGAAATAGGGAAATCGTTTCCATATAATTGGGTTTTCAATAGTACATATTTTCTGGCCACTTTTTAAATGATTTGATTTAGACAAGGTTATAACAGTTTGAATAATTTCCTCTAAGGATTTGCTATTGTAGTTTAAGTAGATGTATAAATA
This sequence comes from Entomobrya nivalis, assembly GCA_034695485.1. Classification (NCBI taxonomy): domain Eukaryota; kingdom Metazoa; phylum Arthropoda; class Collembola; order Entomobryomorpha; family Entomobryidae; genus Entomobrya; species Entomobrya nivalis. The sequence continues at coordinate 12,167 of JAQFZH010002775.1, read as the reverse complement.
GAAAATAGTGATGGATGGCCCGTAGACCAATATGTCACGCATGAGACCAAGTTGCTTAGTTGATGAACTTGATGCATTTTTAATCATTAGAGTTGCACTTTTGCTCAAGTTAACGAGGTAGTACATTCCCAAAATGTAACAATAAATTCTCTGTAGTATATGGCTTTTCAAAAGATAAAATATACAAAGTGTTAGAAATAACGTTACAGTATGTACAAAATAGATCATAAGTATTGTAAAATATAGCAGTTCTTACGTTTTACTTCTTCTTAACTCTTCTGGCGCATACGTATTTTTACTGAAAACTCCCAAAAATCGTCCAAGGAAAACTAACGGCTTAAACCCATTCAAAATTAATGAGTCAACTTCGATCTGGTTTGGTTCGATTTGACCGTGTTTTAAAATACCTTGCTGAATTTTTATATACATTTTAAACGATTCAAACTTATTTTAAGTAAAAAAATAATATTTCCAACGGTGTTTAGAAAAACGAAATAAAAAGGTATTTCCATAAAATATGGACTACTACTGATATAGATTAAACCTTAACAAAATGATCCAGCATTCTTGTTGTCAAATGTATTTACCAATTTAATAAATTAAAACGCTCAAGTTGTCATGAAGCATTAGCTCCGCAAATAATTTTAAAAAAAATTGTGTCATATTTACAAAATCTTTTTGATTTCGACATCATCCAGCCCAAAATATAATAGCCCAGCCATACTAATTTGCTTGCAAATAATTTTAAAATGCAATAGGATTGCACTTTAACATTTCATTTCATTACATTCCATAACAGCAAAAGATACAATATTTTGTATCAATAATGATAAATTTGATTCCACACCCATACATGATGAAATGTGAATAGAGTAAACACTAATATCTTCTCATTTAATTATTCATTAATAACTTATCATGTAATAGTGTTATCATAGTACCATATTAAAATTGCATTTAATTCATTTAAACACCAAATTATAAACAACTTTTCTCGATACATTATATATGTTTGTGTCGATTTATACTACTTATGATACAATTGAAAAAGTTAGTATTCATATATCTAATACTTTACCATATAAGTTGTTGTTCGCATCTATACAAAACTGGGAATGTTTGCGTAATATCAACGTCATGAAATAAGTGATCATACGCTTTTCTCGAGTGGTTTGATGAGAGATAACCTTCGCGAATTCACTTGCACAACAAACGTACCCAAGTCACAAAGTTATAAACCATTTTACGCTATTTAATAATACATTAGGTAGCTTATGCATAAAAAGCAAATTATGTCATATGACTATTTGCAGTTGCTACTTATTTGTCACGCTACAACCACCAAATAATATCTTCAAATTTTTGTATTCATTTGCGGAAATTAATCTTCCTAAAAAACAAAATGAGTAAAACTTCATCTCTTCATTATTCCTTTGCTGGAAAACGTGTTTTGGTTACTGGTGGAGGTCAAGGTAAATATTTTAACTTTTAAAATCTTTTTTTGATTGAAAAAATTGAGAAATTAATACAGTTTTATTTTTTAAGGCATCGGTCTTGGAGTAATCGCAAGACTTTATAAAGACGGAGCTCAAGTTTTCACGCTTGAGAAAAATCCCGACCTTGTCTCCCAACTGAAAAAAGATTTTCCTGGCATCACTGCCGAGATTGTGGACGTGACCAAATGGGATGAAGTTCAACAAAAAGTGAAGTCATTTGGCCCGTTGGACCATTTGGTGAACAATGTCGCAGCTATAGTGACCCATGACTTATTAACCGTCACCGAACAACAAGTCGGCTTGATGCTTGATGTTAACTTGAAATCCACAATTGCCATTTCTCAAGCCGTTGCCAGGGAAATGATTGCTGGAAATGTGAAGGGAACAATTGTCAATTTGGGTTCAATAGGAGCTCACATAGCAGTAGACAGTTGTTCTGTTTACTGTGCCACCAAAACTGGTATTTTGATGCTAACAAAATGCTTAGCCAGAGAACTGGGTCCATATGGAATTCGATGCAATTCCTATTCTCCAACTTCAGTGGATACTCCAATGTACAGGAAGGTTATGGAAACTATGCCAGCTGCTGATAACAAAGCCAACTACAGAAGCCGACAGCCACTTGGAACAAGAACATGTTTGGAAATGGATGAAGCTGTGAACGGGATACTCTTTTTGTTGAGTCCTTTGTCGTCAATGGCAACTGGAGTTGATTTGCTGATGGATGGTGGGGTAGCAGCTTGTTAAATGTTTTCAAATATTGTCCAAAATGTGTCAACTAAAGAACAATGTTGAACAATAAAATCTAATATAATATCAAATTAAAAATATTATTTGATTTGAATGCTATTTTGTTAAAAAATAAGCTTCTGTTGAAAAAATTCATTAAGCGTTTTCATATCAATATCAATTAAGGTCAAATATATGTATCGTTGACAGGTATATCAACAGAAGTAAATATCACGAGATTATCAATGCCATCATCCAAAAATAAAGTATTCAGCACAAATTTTCGTTTGACTTATTCATTTTGGGTAACATGACATATCAAACAATATATTTATTGTAAAGCCCAGGTTGACAAGCGTAAATTGCTGTTAGGCTGATTGATTCAAATAAAAATTTAACAAAGATTCTAACAATTTATTAGGTGTAAGTTTTAAAATACTTGTGCAAATTAGTACACAGATAAATCGTTTACGTTTAATTTGTAAATTAAAGAATTTGTAATGGTATTCATGAAGTAAACATACTATTTTTATTATACAGTTAAATGAATGGCTTCACTTAATAATAGTCACTAATTGTTACTCATGTTTGCTTGCAACAAGACTATCTCTGCAGTGAAAATAAAGCTAATGATCGAAACAAAAAACTTTCTGGTAATCACACATGCTCCAAAGAACGAAATTCCACATGGATTACAAATCATAGATCGCTCCAAACTTTCCATCTAAATGAAATCACAAAATATTTTAAAGTCAAATATATCCATATCAAATATAGACTTAAATATACTATATTTAAAACTCGGTTTAATTACCACTGGTGTAATAAATTGTGAAGGACACTGTTGCAATGTTTTCAAAATCTGGTTTCCAGTTTGGTACACTTCAGCAGCAAAATAAGTGACAAGAGTGACTCTCAATGTGTACCAAGTAATTGCAATATAGTTATACCAAGTTTGGGTGCTTGTTGAGTTTTTATTTGGAGAGATCCAATTAAAGAGCTAAATTAACACATAAAATAGCTTTAACATGTTGCAATTTTTCAACTAAAATTATATAAAAATATTTAATGAATACAATTTATCTTGAAATACATTACTAATGACGAGGTATATGTTAATCCAGTAGCAGCTCAGAATTAGCGGATAAATTAATTTTGTCATTTGATCAAATAATTTAACGATATTGTGATACCGCGCCCTAATAATATTCCACGATGATTGCATGTAACTGCAATTTTGAAGCTTGCTTACAGAATTGCTTTCCGAATACATTTGTTTCAAGTCATTGTTAAACATTAGTAGAATATTTTTCATGGCTTGACAAAGAACAATTGCAAGAATATCAGCAAAAGCCCACACAAACAACAAAAACTTTGCAACAATATACAAAGTAATTGCTAATATAGTTTGGTAAATTGCCGGCACGTACAAACATTTAATATTGTGAACGTACGACGCAAAATGTTTCTCATAGCCGGAACTGTTTCTTTCATCACAATTAAATGTATTAACCGTATATGCTAAACTCTCTAAGCAAGAATTTATCAAGACAAACGCCAGTACCACTTTGCAAAATTTCGGAAATGCTCTCCATTCTATTCGAGTCTCTGGGCAAGTAGCCCACTGCTCTACGTCGTTTAAACGTAATGGCTTGCAAAGGTGAATCAAAGTTTGAATAATTTCTTCAAGTGATTTACTTTTAAAGTTTAGGAAAATGTATAGAAACAAAATGGTAATTGGTGGCCCGATGACTGGTATGTTACTAATTTTATCAAAAGGCGTGGTTGATTGATTTGAACTATTTTTCATCAAAATCCAGGCTCTGGTAACCAAGTTTAAAAGGTAGTAGAATCCCAAGATTAGACAATAGATTTGATGGATGAGCCAAGTTCTACATAAATATTTAAAATTGTAACGCTATTTGTGTTTAGAGTTAATTTGATAAAAAATTGTGAACTTGCATTTTGCCTGGTGTCTGATTATGAAAAAGGGATACGTTTTTGTTAAATAATCCTAAAATATGACCAAGAAATACAACTGGTTTGAAGCTCTTTCGAATCGTCAAATAAATTTCGGAGTTATTTAGATCGGTTCCATCTTCTATGGAGATGGGTTTCTCAATTTGTTGTATCATTTTAACTGAATGGTGTTAAAGAATACTTTTATTACATATGTGTAACTTCACTGACGCTTTGTATGCCTGTTCAAATTTAAAACGATAAAAATTAGTGACAAATTTGGTGTTTGCATTATATATTTAATAAATAACGTTGGCTATTCAGTCGTATATTAAAAATATGAAATTGGCGTAATACATTAATCCATTAAACATATTTTATTATTTTTATATAATAATATTATGTTTGCTAAAAGTTGATCAGCCCAATGTGTCAATATGCGATAAATTTGAAGAATCCATTTGGTCGATACTAATGTAATACAAATCTTATTACAAGAAGTATGTTGAACAGCGGAAACGTAAACCAAATAAATGTATGATCGCTCAGAAAATTGAAGCTTTTTTTAAAATGCTTTTGAAAATTCGTGACACACCTTTTAAATCAACTTCTCTCAAAGTCAACTAAGTCTTTTAAAATACTATGCCTAAATGTACTACTAGTAGTATAACAAATAATTATAAAATTAATCGCAGCATTGGAAAGGTGCTTGGAATGGCGAATAAGTAGTGGTATTTATTGAATGTTAACGTAATAACAGTAACCGTACATACTAGTACACCAGCAGAAAATACATATACTGAAAACTTAAATGCCTGGTAAATTACTATTCATTAAATTAAATACTTACAGTTTTTTTTAAATTTATACTTAAAAGTTTAAACATGTTGTTTTAGTTCGAGGTACAAAAGTACAGCCGTATCAATATTCGCGAAATTGATGACCATAATTTAGTCAAGATTTTAGCTGTTGACGTAACCCTTACCGACTACTAGACAGAAGTAGAAACTGAACAGTTAAATTTATAGCAAAATCAAGACATCGAAATGGAGTTAATTCCTCCAAAAAATTACAGCTTCCAAACTTAACCTTAAACGATTCACACGATCGAAAAAATTTCCGAAACCATTTCTGTTCACGTTTACATTTAATTTCGTAACCTAGCTGATTGGTCCCTTTAAGCATATATTTTGATTTTATATAAACCAACACCATTCCACCCAAAACCACTAAAAGTGATAAAACAGCATCTAAAATTATAATCGTAAATGTAACTACTAAAACAGTATTATATTTGCCCATCACACCATTCGTAAAACCAACTAGTATAGAAGTGAGTAGTGATAATACTAAAATTTCGGTATAAATTAAAACGAGTAAACAATTTTGTTGCAACAAATTCTGAAGTACATTAAATATTTGAATATGTCTGTATAATATTGCGCTATGATATATATCCTTACAATGTTTCAATCGATTCCAAAATATAAGTATGCGCTCACCAATTAACGTTGTGGATATTATGTGAACTACCATGAATACAAAACAGGCTCCGTAAATAACATACCACCACATAATTATATTTCCTGTAAGTACAATTATCTTAGTTGACGTCTTTACCAAAATTTCAAAGCCACTTGTTTTTATGTTTAAACTGTGATTACATTCTGGTAAAAGAAAATACCCCACCAAAGACGGTTGGCAAGGATTATACCAATGTAAGCCAAAAATATAACAAGGCGGAAATCCCACACATGTAATTAGTAGAATGGGAACATATAAAATATTTAATAATTCGATTAACTTTAAGTGGTTCCATTTACGAATTTCTTTTGAGCAAACTATTTGAAAGTGGTGGTTATGGAACTCCAAGATATTATTCAAATAGACTTTGAGCAGAGGTCCTTTGTTTAGAAATATAAGGACATAGCTTCTACAAGCCTGAAGCCCAATCCAGCAAAATAGACCAAGCATAAATGCAGTCCGTTGACTTGATTGATTGCTTGACGATGTGATTGAAAAGAAGATACATTGGAAAAGCTGTAACCAAGTTGCTATTGAAAGTAAGAAACATTTTAGCTTTTGTTTTTTCAAGTCAGATTCACATTTAACGGAGAACTGAATGCCATTATTTGAAGTGGTATCAGAAATGAGAATTGGAACACAATTAAGTCTTTCCATATGCTGCATAGTTAACTTAAGTAGATAATCGACCTCTAGGTATTTTCCAATATTTATTTTAGCTAACTGTTTTAGCTTAGTCCAAAATGAATGGCACTGTGTGAAAAATGTTGTGTTATGCAAACAAGCAATTTTGCTCGCGGCTTGTAATTGGCACGGCATAACGTTAATGGTCTGGGTGGATTTTTTTAAATTTTTTTTTATCAAACTGGGCAAAAAACCTGGTTGTATATTATCCGTTTAACTTAAATGTAACCCGAGATAACTTTCAAACGTAGTTTCACGATATATTTGATTGCTCGTTAGTTACGGCTTTCTATCAGGAAACTAAATCCGAACTTGTATTAATCCAATGTTCCCACTAGAATATTAACCCACGTCATTGTTTAAGCTAAATTATGCAATCAAGCTAAACATTTCTTAGTTCAAAATCATAACACACCTTTACAGAATTTCAAATATTTATACATGTATACATATATATTAAGTCTGTTATATAAACTTTAAATGATATACCTTGTCGATGTTTTTATTTATACAAGCGTCGTATTCATTTTAATCATGCAATGTTCTCGACAAATACCAAAGCAAATGCTCATATACAGCGTTATTTATAAAGCTTCTTTCAAGTCAAAGCAAAGTATATTGAGGAGAGGGACATGCCTGTGAAAAGTGGTTTAAATATTAAATTCATTTAAACGTTTTGTTGTTTAGTTTTGTTGTTTATTACCTTAAAAATATACATGGCAGAATTTTTTGAGATTTTAACTATCTTCCGTTCCAAACTTACAAGGACATGAATAAACTTTCTAGAAATTAATAAGCTTAGTAATAAGCTACTACAATAACAAAGGAATTATTAAATTTAAATTTATAAATGTTTTGTGGTTTTCTACTAAACAAATTGTATGTTTTATTTGCTTTAGTCAACTTCTGTTTTCTCCATATATTAAATCCGTGGCATTTCGTACACAGGTTATTTTAAAATTTGAGTTTATATACAGCTTGAAATACACACTTACAATATTAGTAAATATTTGTTTCATTTTAAAAAAACAATTTAGGTTAGGTAGTAAATATTTTCTTACTAATTTGGAAAATTTTCCTGTGTATTTATATGCTGGTGTTATTTGTGCAAAAATTTCAAATGCTAGTTCAAACTGGATTCGTACAAATTTTCCGTTGTAAATTTCAAACATATTTGTGTAGATTCTGAGTTACAAAAAAATTCTGCACGTTCATATTTCAGTCACAACTTTAGAACCTGAAAGTATTCACAATTAGTAAAGTAAAAAGTTGACTAGTTGACTTACGCACAAGCCCATTATTGATAATGGGGTAAATTCGTCAACGAAATTAACCGAGCCAATTTTAACCTTAAGCCTAGGACAAGATCGAAAAAACCTTTGAAACCACTTCTTTCTCAAAATATTCCGCATCATAGAACTCCTATTTTGAGTTTTCAATGCACTAGATACCGAATAAACTTGTGCTTTCATACCATAGCAGAATATAATACCGATACAGCTATCAATTATGGCAGTTCCATATACAAGCAGTTGCGCAACGGGTAAAATGGCTGAAAGTCTAATCCACAAATATAAGCCTAATGCAATCCAAGTTGTTTGTGCAAATATTTTAACAAGAACAAGATATTTTGCATGAAACTCGTTAAAGTGAACAAGCAAAATTTGGATCTTTCTAAACATCAAAACTTCTTTTTGTAATATAGCTGTAAATCGATAGTGTGCAAAACTAAGGGAATAGTTTCGGTTAAGCAGCCTTATAACATTTTTGTAATAAACGAGATAGTTTCTGATGCATTAACAAATAAGAAAGGAGAATTGAAATTCTAGTACAAAAGCAGTAAGAATTGTGAAAGGAAGTATGGCCGAAATAGAAGCAACAAATAACTTTAGGAATATATTGTAATAAGAATCTGTTTCATCGTTATATTTGTGTGTGTCACATTGTGGAATAAAAAAGAATCCAAAATTAGCAGGTAAACATGGAGCCATCCAGCTTCCCAGAACCAAGGCTGGGCTAGCAATTAATATTGACATAGCGGCTAGCTTGATAATATAACCTATTAAAACTGGTAGGATTGCTGATGGATTTTTCCAAGTTCCTAAAAAAATTAGGAAAAAGTATTTGTAAAGATTTTAAAAAACATTAAATGATTTTACTCTTATATAGCAATTAATATTTTATTACCTAATTTAAGGACACATTTGCGCTCAAACCCAACAAAATTTATGATAATACGAATAAAACCTACTCGTTCCTTAAACAATGAAAACTGAGAATAGTAAAATACGTACAATGTCATCATAACGTAGGAACTTTGCAGTAACACTGGCATTGAAAGAGTTGATTTCACAAGGAGAACCTGTATCGTATTTATTAAAATCAAAATAGCGCAAAACCATCCTCTAAATTTGGACTGTTTTAGTAACTGATTCGATTTAAGAAAAAAGCCATTTTTAGAATTATCAAAGTAAAATGGAAAGTTTCCATAGTAGTTTGCTATTTTATAGAACTTAATAAATACGTTTAATAAATTTTCTCCCAAAAGCATATTGAGTTTTAGAAATATCAGTTTTAAGATGATAGAACCATTCTGGCCAAATATTAAGTAGTACAAAAAATACATTGTGTTTTCATCCTATTTATGGTGACATTAATGGTTTTGTCAATTGGGCATACAGAATACGTTTACCTAACACACGTGTCAGCTTTTGAATATTTCAGTTAACATGTATGTTACATTATATAACAATCTAATTTTGTAGAATTGTCTGCACGAAAGCTTATATAAGGAGAATATAATTGGCTTGCATGTAATAAAAAACAATGTAGTTTATTGCTAGGCAAATGTAATCAGGTTATCATTTGTCAGCACAAGTCCAATTTTACTACAAATATTTATGTGACGTCAATCATTAATTAGGATACAAATTAAACATTAATTTTACACACATGAATCCAAGCGATAGTTGTGTTACAGAATTGTAATGCTTGAAGGGTCGGATAAGCTAAAAACATGACGCGTGTCTCTTTTTACTATGTACGAAATCCAAACAATCCAAAATAATTGCTGTAATATTTACATGTGCAGGTTTTACAAGAACATTTATTTTCTTTATTTTCATAGAATCAAGTAGACACACGTGTATACACATAAATATCATTTAATTACAGCTACTGCAAATTTTTATGTCTAACATGCCGATATTCGGTTAAGTACACGAGGCAATTTTATAAATTCGTGCATATGAAGCTTATTGTTCCCAACCAAGTATTTTGCAGGGACATCGGTAACACACAAACACTATTTGTATGTAGTACTGAAACATACATATGTAAAGGTTAGTCTTTTTTATAAAGTCAAGTCAACTTTTTGGGAAATGCTACAATGTTTTATGTCATAATCAAATATTGATACTAACTTTCAATATTTTATGGTGACAATTTATATGGGGGTGTGGCTGGCATCATGCGGAATTTATTTGACGTTTAAACTTATGGGTAGACCTTTTGTTTTTGTTGGAGAATTTGCTCTTGCAATTGTGTAAAATGGGTAGATTAAATGAATAGATTAAAGTAACACACCTAAAATGCTGTAAATAGTTTCAATAAACTATAAATGCTATAAGCGTCTATAAATAGTTTAATAAATCATTTAAATAATTTCAATTATATTTGTGAATACAATCGGGCTCGTAAATAATATGACATATTTTAACTGCTGCCCATGTGATCAGAGTCTTCTTTGAGATATGTAGGAATTGATCGATGAAGATCACCTTTCAGCACCTAATTTTTATTTCAAATACAAAATCTTATTATAACTGATTCACTATTTCGTTTTTAGAAATTGTTACAACAATTTTGTTTGCACTGTAATGTGACAAAGCACAACATATTTCGTTCATCCAAACACATCATACAGGAAAAGTCGGTAGAATAGTTCCACAAAAACAAAGATTTTACCATTCGTAAAGAAAATGTTGAGAAAATAGTAGTAAGAGATCATCAAATAGAAAGAGTTTATAGTTTTAAGTATCTCGGTATAACATTAGATCCATGTCTAACCTTTAATCTTCACTATGACTCAGTTGTTAAAAAATTGACGAATAAAATAAGATACCTACGTAGTTATAAGAGATTTTTTAATAAGAAAATTTTCAAAGTCATGGTTAATTGTCATATTCATTCTGTTATAGATTATGCAATTGACATATGGGCAGTTCAAACTGACAAAAAGTTGGACTATCTACAAAGTAAAATTGACAGATTTTTGCTAGAATATGAATATCCTAACTTTTATAAACGTGTAAAGTGTTCTGAAATGGACATTAATAAATTAAGAAAGAGTTACGATTTTTTAACCGTTCGACAAAGAAGAGATTATATTATTTTAAAAAATATGTATCCAAATGTAATAAAAGCTCAGGTTAATGTTTCACAACGCGCGTCATGTAGAACAGCTAAAACTATCATTCTACCTAAATTTAAGTCGGAATGTTTCAAGAATAGCCTAAAATACAGATCTTCCTTGTTATGGAATTCCTTAACAAAGGATATTGGTGTGGAGAAAGGTTTTAATAATTTTTTAACCAATGTAAAAGTAATGTTAAGAATGTAAAATTATTTAAGTTAAGTTAAACAAGTAGCATGTAGTACATTATTTATTGTTATGAGTCACCTATGGGACAACAGAACGTATGTACTGGACATGGCAAGACTCTTGAATAAAGATCAATTTCAATTTCAATTTGAATCATATAGGGCCATGTGTAGTCTTTTGGGGCCATGTTAAGGGTCATTAAGGTTCATGTGTAGGGTCATTTGGAATCAAGTGTAAGGTCATTAAAGTTCATGTATAGGGTCATTTGGAATCATGTGTGGAGTCATCAAGGGTCATGTAAGTGGTCATTAAGGGTCAAGTGTGGGGCCATTTGAAATGCTAATAAATGGGATGGGGACATTTGGGCGGAGGGGGAAGAAATGCTAATAAATGGGATGGCGATATTTTTGGGGACTTTGTTTGGAGACATTTATAAATGATAATGAACGTGGAATTTTTTTGAAGAAAAATGAAATTTTTATTCAGACGGTCGGGTCTCATTGTCGGGTAAAAAGTATGTACTTGTTGCCCGACTGCTAATATGGGAAGAAGTGAAACAGAATTCGCCTGAAATTTGAAGAAAAATTAAACTTTTTGGGTGTGCTGAGATGGTCGGGTCTCATTGTAGGGTAACTAGTATGTACTTGTTACACGACACCAATAATGGGGAGAAATGAAACAGAAATCGCCTTAAATTTGAAGAAAAATGAAATTCTGTGGTGTACTGAGATGGTCGGGTCTCATTGTCGGGTAACTAGTATGTACTTGTTACCCGACAGCAGTAATGGGGAGAAGTGAAACAGAAATCGCCTTAAATTTGGAGAAAAATGAAATTCTGGGGTGTACTGAGATGGTCGGGTCGCATTGTCGGGTAACTAGTATGAACTTGTTACCCGACAGCAGTAATGGGGAGAATTGAAACAGAAATCGCCTGAAATTTGAAGAAAAATGAAATTTTGGGGTGTGCTGAGACGGTCGGGTTTCATTGTCGGGAAACTAGTATGTACTTGTTACCCGACAGCAATAATGGGGAGAAGTGAAACAGAAATCGCATTAAATTTGAAGAAAAATGAAATTCTGGGGTGTACTGAGATGGTCGGGTCTCATTGTCGGGTAACTAGTATGTACTTGTTACCCGACAGCAGTAATGGGGAGAAGTGAAACAGAAATCG
>JAQFZH010002774.1:0-15525 GCA_034695485.1 Entomobrya nivalis | reverse complement strand
GTACAGAGAAGAGACTTGTGCGTGCGTTCTCTCTTACATAATTACCGATATACTGGCTGTGCACTACTTGTGACTTGTGACTTGTGACTTGCATAGTGTGCTGCTTCTTCTCAATAAAAATATATATTCTATGCTGCTGGCTTACCATAATATGGTACGCAATACTCTACGCACATAATAACAGTCTGGTTGACATTGGCATTGGCAGTGAACACTGAAAATCATCATCTCCATCGCCCTGTGATCACAGTCATCATCATAGACTGCTGCTGGCTGATGCAGGAGCATTTTTATGTGTTTTTACTTTCTGATCTGATGCTAATTTTCATTTCGCCTTTCTTCATTTTCATCATCATCATCATCTACAATGTATGTGTAGTCCAAATTTTATTGATACTTTACCAAAAAGGAATTTATAGTTTTTTTGTTTTCTCCAATTAAATTCAGTGACAATTTTTTTTGGGTAGACAACTAAAAAATTGAGTTGACAATGATGGGCTGACGATGATAGGATGTCGATGTCACTAGTGCTGATGATGATTATGTTGGTTCCGGTGCAGTGCTACTCGGGATATTTTTAAGCCTTCCAGAAAGAGAGCAACAGTGAATACGCAGTGTTGCACCTTGTGTTCTTCTTGTTGGGGCCATCCCAGTCAGAATACACGCACACCAAAACAAGCTCTTCTACTGCTGGGCTGAGTTGATTTGACTGGGCTTGCTCGCTCAGCTCTCACATCTCACGATAAAAAAAGTTCTCCTCTCCGAACTTCTTTGGCTATTTATGTCTTCTTCTGCAAAAAAAATTATCTACCGTTTTATTTCCATGTGTACACTACACGCACACACGCATCTCACAAAAATATATACACAAATTATATTGCGTTGACTTTGAATTTCTCATGTCATGGCACAAACCAGTCATCCTCCTCATGATCATGGTAGTCTCCGCTGACTCGCACTGCTCCACGTGTTGTTATTAGGCCCACGTCCAAGAAAACCAGAGAGACTATTCTGGCTCTCTTTCTCTGTTCGCACTGCACTTGTTCCTGTCCTGGAGAAAATGATCTTGACGACGATGATGATGATGTTGATGTGAATGGTGATCCTGGTCCAAAAAATGAAATGCGTTTTTTTCCTTTTGCTCTTCTCATCGCTTCCTATATTTTTTTCCCTTCTCGCTTGCTCAAAAGCTATTCCTGTTCACGACGACACGACGATGCTGTAGTTTTTCTGCTGCTCCTGCTATTGATCATGATGATGATGATGATGAGATGCATGCGTGAAGAAACAAACAGGGAGAAGCTAAAAAGAAAAAACGCACCGAACAAGTTTTGTTTAGCTGGCTTGCATGCAAAGCAAGCGAGCATGCAGCCGTGATCCTGATATTATTATTATGCAAAAACGGAATAAATTTCAAGAGCACACTCACAGCTCACCATATACACACAGCATTATAAACCATGTTGTTGTTTGTAAGAGAGAAAATACCAAAGTGAATAAAAAAATGTTTAAAACAAGTGCAAGCAGAGTAATAAAAATGCTACTTGTACTATTTTGTTTAGCTTCTGTATTTTTTTTGCTACTGTACTTATGAGGAAGTGAACTTGACTTGACGTGTTGGACATGTAGATGCATTTCTACGCACAATAATTAACGCATTTTCTATGCATACCTATGCAAATTGGCAGGAATAATAATATTACATTTTCATATTTTACATGAGAGACCACTACAGATTTTCATTATGACGAAATATTGGCTGTTTTATAATGTTTTTTGATCTTTCGACATTTTTTATATATAACTTTTAAAAAGTAGACTATATAAACTTGATATTATTCTAAAAATTAATTCATGATATTTTTTTCTCGTTCTTTCTACAGGTAAGCTCCCCAACGATTTTGATTTAAATGCGTATTGCAATAACAAATCAGAAACAGTGAACAGTGGTGATGATGATGGTGGTGACAATGGCAACCGATGTACAGCAAATACCGCTACACCTTCTGGTAACAAAACTATTACAAGAAAGAAAAAAATGTACACACATTCTGATTATGTATGTATCTCTGTAAGAAATCATGTCTTCACTTCACAAAAAAAAATCCCCAACTTGACACAAAGGTAGACAAACTTGTTGCGTAAAATGCAACTTGAGGAAAATACGAAGAAAAAGGCGATGGTATGGTACAAACATGGGTTATTGTGTGGCATGACCTCACATGACAGAAAAAAAATCATTGATAATATGAATTGAAAAAATATATTTTTTAAATTTTCTCTATTTTATACCAATGCACGGACGTCAGTTGACAACATATATTCAGTACATACATAACGATATTATTGGTATTGGAGTAGTATCCAATACAAAAGGGCAAAGTTCTGACTTTGTACTGTGCATTGTGAATGGATTGCGGAATGGGAAAAAATGTACAAGTTACACCACACTAGAATTCATTGTGTCTTTTTTTCGCTTCTGATCTGGTCTGTCGAGAGAGAGAGAAAAATGGTAATGATGGCTGGCAATAGCGATGAAGAAATAGAGAGAATAATCGAACCATTACTTTTTCATTCTCCAAAAAAAAACCAACCGACCTGACATCTTTAAAAAAAACTCTTTCGTTTTTTTTCTTCCTTTTTATACTGAAAACTTTGTGTGTGGCGGTGGTGGTGGTGGTGGAAGCGGAACAAGATGGATGCTGGATATGGTGATGATGATCACGATGAGAATGTCTCGTGGTGGATATTTTTAGAATTTCTCCACATCTTTTATCGTTCCCCCCCAAAAACCTCCACTTCCATTCCAACTGCACACACCATACCAACAACCATCACTCCATCCCATTCATTTGCATTATGTCTGGTTAAAACTTTTTAGAACGTTTCATTTTTTTACATTGTGTTTCGGAGCTTGTGATAATTGGACTCTATTTTTTTTCCTTAAGAATAAAAAGTCAACTTTTAACTGTTTTTTAAGAAATGCATACGTTTTCTTTTGCTAAACTTTCCAAATTACTATTTCAGTTTTTTTGCAATCGATTGGGAAATAAGAAACAACATGGCATGTATCACGTTCTTTTTTCTGATTTTTCTCTTATCTCATAACCGCCATCATCATCTGGAAAGTTTAAATATTTTAAAGGAATAAATATATGTTATCTGAATAAAGACAAGGTGAAAAGGTGACAGAGGACGACTATCTGGTATTGTGGTTTATTGTATGTATGTATATATTGGTGTAGCCACACACATTGGTAATATTCCCTGTGATCCCCAAAAAAATATAGATGGTAGCAATTGATTACAATAGTCTTGTTCTCTTGGTCGTCACCATCATCATTAGCATAAGATATTATTTTACTATTACCAAAAGTTCCTATAACATTTTTACTCCAAAACTTTTACTAAAGGTGAGTTAAACAGTAGAATGGGTCTTTTTTGTATATCTGTCTGGACAACGATACCATCACATCACTTTGTATTTTGTAAACAGCTTCCAATGATCTTCATATGCCATGATTATTATCGAAGTAATCGCCATCATCATCTTGCTATCTTGATGGTCGTCTTCCTGTTGTCATTTTTTCTTCTGTTGCCCAAAAAAATCATGATCGGTATTGCTCAGTGTGATGATGATCTGTGTTGGTGGAACACTGACATGATGTCGTAAATATACACGCTTTAGTTTTTTCATTGTTTACGTCACTTATCCCCCAAAAAGAATGGAACTGAATAAGTCGTCATTAATATATAACGTTTTTGGAGGGTAGAAGGGACAGTGGATTTTATTTTTATGATTTCGTGTCATGTATGCTTTGTAAGAGGGTGCACTGACATGATTACGATGACACTGACACGACGCTGCTAAGCTTGCATGGTATAATAGAGGAGTGATGTAACATCAAAACTAGGAATAATTAAGCATCCATCAAGTGAATTAAAGAAGGTCAAAAAATATCCTTTTGGAGTGCTGTTTGTTGTCAGCTGTTTCCTGGGAGGAGTTGACTGCATGTCTTGTTCTTCAGTGGATGGGGGCAAACCGATGATTAGATTCAGATTAAAATGATCATCATCTAAGTCGTCTTCATGATGTCCATGCAATGAAATTTTTTGCTCAGTCACACAAGCAAACCATTATGTACGTTCACTGCGATGCGCTGTGATGTGAGCACACAGGTTTTTACGCAAAGTCATACTACTCCGTTTTCTTAGCGTTCATTCACAGGTTACGTTAACAGATTAGGTCAGTAACCTTCGTAAAACGATTAATGTATCTCTTATGAGCAATTTTTGCACCTAAATAGCCATATCATGAAATTGTTGCATGTGGACAAGCCCTTACCTGCGTACTCTTGATGATGATTATGAAGATGTCTTGATTAAATTAGTATACACGCTTGTTGGTTTTGGTTTCTTCACTTTTTTGTGACTGGCAACGAGAAGAATGATTATAGTAAATGACTTCATTCAGACAAAGTCGTTGTCGTCTACATCGTCATCAGTCATGTATTCTTTTGATGACGATGAATAATGATAATAATAAAACGGATGGACGATTGTATTTAGATTCGAATAGGATTCTTCGGAGAATGAAATAAGAAAGCGCGTGCGTGGGTGGTGGTCTTACAACTTTATGTACATTTTTTTGCTATTTGAAAAGAAGGACAACAAACAACGGTATTTTGGATCATGTTCAATTTTCTTTTTTTTACGTTTTAAGTTTATGTTGTATTATGAAGGAAAAAAAGGGAACAAAAATCTTTTTTAATTAATTTGTCAAATATAAATTGCAATGCTTACAATAGTTTTTTTTTAATCTGACGATTCCAAGAAATCGATTAATCGCTACGATAAACACTTGACAAATATTTGTTTAACATACTCAGTTTTTCTACTTTGTGACTTTGGTAAACGTTTAAATTATTTTAATGTTCAGCTTTGATAAAAAAAAATGTTACGCTAGTGGAATTAAAAATTGCAAAAAGCGTAATCAAATAGTATTAAATATTACAATCGACGCCCATCCTCCTCATCATCTTTACATATAATTAATATTTACATTATTAATTTAATTTTTACAACTCTATCTAAAGTAATTTCATAATGACAGAGTTTTAATTACTCCTTCCACATAAATTGTTGTGCAGACCTCCTAAATTTTCTATGTACGAATAAAATTATCAAATATTCAAAATATACAGTTAAACTATTAAAGCTGTGCATAAAAAAGGTAACACCTCCTCAATTTTTTGCGCTACAGTTGCTGTTTAAGTTTAAACCATAAAATCATGTCAAAGCCGCAGTCACGTCGTCGTGCCTCAAGTTTTGTACATCTGCAAGTAATCCTCATAAAAAAAGAATTCCGTTACACGCTATATTTTCTTTATGAAATGTGTTACTACATCTTATGCTTTTTCTATTGATCGTAAAAGGTCACCGAAAAGCTGTTACCCAGTTTGCTTGAATGATCATCATCATCATCAGCAACAAAAGCATATTAACCCACCTGTAGAAAAACTACAATACTAAAAAGGGTTAAAATTCATACAATTGTTGCTGATCTTACTTCTTCTACGATTTCTCCTTTTTAATAACAGGAAAGGAAATACGGCTACCATTCTCAGTTGTTTACTGGACATTGACACAAAATATGATCTATCTAATCTACATGTATATATGCATTATACGTTTGTGTACGATTTTTTTCTGATAAACTTTTCCAGATACGATCAGTAGCAGTTAAATTACATAGCAAAAAAAAGTATCCATAGCCCTAATCCACCCATATATCTTAAATATTGCTCAGTCATGTAGAAAAACAAGGTGAAAAACACGTGTAATATTACCCCAGCGCAACAATGAAAATCAGGGTCGGTCGGTCTAGTTCTCTTTTTCTCTTCACAAAAACGACAATAAAAAGGGTTATGATGATCATCATAGTATATTATTCATATTTCCTACTACCTTACTACACCACCACCGTCCACAAAAAATGTGAAATTTTTTCCCATTTAACGGGGGAACAAAATGGCCTTGGCCGTGTTGAAGGTAAGGTGATGCGATTGTATGGTGGTCCTTTATTGTCCTGTAGTGTGACAATGATAATATAATGCTCACATTAGTAATAAAAAGGGTTAAAGGTATTTTTTCTCAAAAAAAGAAAAAAAAAACGCAACAATTGTCATGCAATCTAGGCACAGTTTGTTTCCTCAATTTCCTTCTTCTAAAATAAGCAAAAACAGATGTCGGTTTTCACATCATGATCAACAATTGACAGTAGAAATGAATATATTCATTTGGTAATAAAATCACCACCACTACCGCAACCTATCTTCCTCTTTAATAGATATAAATATATTTTTTCTCATTGTTAACATTATTCACCATCATCAATATACACACACCGGTTCATTGTATTTTTATGATGAGATTTTGCCACTGCACTGTGCTCCTTAAGCAACATCCCCTCCCCCAAACAAAGCACATTTCCTTTTCCGGATGAGGACAGGGAATGCAACAAGGAGCTATCCTACAGAGAACAAAATCTTTATAAAAAAAACTACGGCGACAGTGACTGCGACTGTATGACCAGCAGAGAATCACTACCACCACCTTGACCACTTTTGACCTCCCCTCAATCATCCTATTATTGTTATTATTATTAGAATTGTATTCAATTCAATTCAATATTCAATCATCTCATCTTGAGGATGATGACGACGACGATGAGATGTCGTTTGATGATAATAAAGCTCATCTCAGTCATCTCCTCCTCCTCTTCTTTTTTATTGATTTGCTATATTATTTTGCATGTTGCTCTCTGTTGTGGTGGTGGTGATGGTGTTTTGGTGTTAACGAGCATACCCATATTTTGCGGTCATCTAACAAATTGTTAAATGGACTCTCTTAGAAAAAAAAAATTATATTGCTAAGCCGATATTGTCGATAAGGTTGTTAATGTTTTTTCTTCTTCTTTGGTGTTGTTCTGTTGTGTATTTTGTGGTTGGTGTACATTTCATTCCTCATCTTCTCATCTCGCTCGTGGTATTCTTTTAGAGTTTGAGAGGAGGCTTATTGTCAGCCATATAGTAATAGTATGTGTATGTGTAAGTATGATGGACCTCATGCTGTGTCATCCTCATGAGTATTTCGTCCCTCTTTCGAGCCTTCCTTTGCAATTACGTGTTGTTATCGCGTATTATTGTTATTATTGTTGTTGTACTTTAAAAGTCCATTGTCCATTTTGTTAAGTCCAGAGAGACAGACCTAAACAGCAGAAGCAGCAACCAAAGAGGCTTGACCAACAAAACAAGAGAACATGTTCCACAGATCAGCGCTCTCTCTCATTTCTCTCTCTCTCTCGAGGAAAAAAAGGTTAAAAGGCCAAAGTTTTGCCTGTTTTTGTACAATTCTCCCATTTGGACATCCCTCTCTCTCACACACAGCAGCAGCAGCAACAGATTTTTATCTCGAAAAAAATAATAACAGCAGCAACAGTCGAAATAGCAAAACAAGCAGTTTATTTGGTAGTGTCATCAATCAATTTAGAATAAAATGAGATGCAAATCCCTTTCTATTTATAATTTACTTTCTAATCCCTCTCTTGTAGTGGACGATGCTTCCTTACGTAATAAATATTAAATTAGCTTATAGACTAGCCATACTGTACTCTTGTACTGAAAAAATTACCGAAATCCTTTTCAGGTGGCGGTCGCTTTTATTCTTCTTTAAGTGGCCAGTGTAGTAAATTAGGGGCTATTATCATGATAATTATCCCACACACTCTAGCGCTCTCTACACTCTTTTTCTCATTTGTTTGATTTGATACACGTCAGAATGCATAACATAATTAGTAGCCTGTTTGATAATCTTGTCTTGTCCACTTTTTTATAGAATGAAATGAATGAACCCCACAAACAACCTGACCGTTTTGTGTGGGAAATTGCGAGCTATTTTATTGCTACGTATTGCATTTCTTATTGCATTTGTCTACTTTGTTGTTAAATGATCCTGTCTTGATCCTCCTGCCTCTGGTTTTTTTTCTTCCTCTTCTTGTTGGGGTACGTGTGTGCGTGCTGATATCTGATATGAAACATATAAAAAATTAGATTGGACAAGAACAAGATTGAGGGAGAAAGAGATTGTTATTGTGGCAAGCCAAAACGGATAAAGTTTAGACATGGACATGACCATATTATTATAAATAGGTATTATATATTGAGTTCTTCTGAGTTGAGTACAAAAAAAAAGTTTTTTTTTCTGGGAAAAAGTTTTCTTGTATTGTGTATAGTGCAAGCAAAGTCAAGACAAGCCAAGCCACTAATTGACTGAAACGGATAAAGAGTGAAGGGAAAAGTGACGTTCCCTCGTCCTCTCCTTTTTCTTGTTGCCTTGCTGCTAGATTACCAGTTTACGTATTTGCTATTGTTATTCCCTTGTTTTGTTAGATAGGAAATAGTACTACAAATAATACTGTGTACATGTTTGTGTGTGTGTGTTTGGTGATCTGATCTAATCAAATTTCAATCAGTAGATCACACGAAGACGATGATCAAGGAAGATCCAACAATGTAATAAAAATCCCATGAAACAAAACAAAGTTAACCACCACCACCTCCACTACTCCACCACCACACACATATTTTTTTGCCAGCAATAAATCATTTTTTTCTCTGTCTGTCAAATATATACTGTTTTTATTTTATATACTCCGTTGTGTTTTTAATTCAAAACTTGTTTCTAACTTGAAACTTGAAATAAAGATGTATAAACGGAGAAATATTAATAAGAAGTAATTACAACTTTTCTGTATACCTATAAGCTTTGCAAAAAAAGTGAACAGCAGTCAGTGGAGC
Organism: Entomobrya nivalis; assembly: GCA_034695485.1. Classification (NCBI taxonomy): domain Eukaryota; kingdom Metazoa; phylum Arthropoda; class Collembola; order Entomobryomorpha; family Entomobryidae; genus Entomobrya; species Entomobrya nivalis. The sequence continues at coordinate 6,667 of JAQFZH010002774.1, read as the reverse complement.
AGTAACAAAAGTAGACAATTCAAAATAAATTGTGATTATGATTGAACACCCTGAGTAATAACAAGAAAAATAGAAATACAAATTTTGTACTTCAATTTTTTTCCATTTGATAATTTTTTTCCATGTGGTTTTGTACTGCTTTACTGGGTCATCATCCTCGCATAAACCATAATGCAAGCCTCTTTGATAGATTTTTACAGCGACAGCTGCTGCGTAGGTGGTGGCTGGCTGGTGGTGTTCACTCTGAAGTTCAAATCTGTTTATTCTTTTCTCTCTCTCTTGTTGGATTGAATATCGGTATCATTTAAAGAATTATTGGATTATGTTTATATGCCGTTATTATAAAAAAGACCCTTACGTCGGGCAGTATACCTTTACAACGGTTTTATTTGGTAGTTTTTGAGAATGAGAGAAAGAGAGAAACAGAAAAGAAGAGAGAATAAAAACCTTTTTTTCTATACACGAATTCGTAGTAGCCTCTCGTTTTCATTTTTTTTTGTATTGGGACATCCATCATTCTTCTAATCATGATCATCATCCTCACACGCTGTTTTTGTATAGCCAACAAGAGAATATATTTTATTTTCATCCAAAATATTATATGTAATGTGTGTAGTATTTAAAAACAGTTTTGAGTGTATTTTTGACGAATAGAGGTCCATGCATACATACATTAAATATTTTGGAGGTGAACAAATAACAAATTTACTCAAAACATTACATACACACTTACGCAAAATAAAATACGCAAGTTAACCGGACGTCAGAATGATCGCCGGTCATAATAATAACTAGTGTTGAAATATATATGATCTTTAATGTTAAATCTAAATATAACACAATATATCTCTCTTCACTATATTTGTTGCTAATTACAATTTTTAAGTGAAATATAAATGTGTGGCAATTTGGAAGGAAAGGAAGACGACAAAAAGTTGTTTGTACTTTTTATTTGCAAAGTGGGCTTGGTCGGTGTACAAACCAGGGAATATGGGACATGGGAAAACGTGGTTTACTTTGTTGGTTTTTTTTGGCGATGGTGGTGGACATGACGTTATTGGATCCGCTTCCTGTCCTCTTATTTTTTGAAACTAGAGAGGGAATGTGTATGTGTGTGTGTGTGTATGTGTGAATGAGACATCCGTAAAATATGTTGTTATTATTATTCATTTGACTATTTTTCGCACTTTGTAGTTTAGTATGACCATACATACATACATAAATAAATATAATGTGTATAATATATGCATATAGGATGGAAATGGAGATGTAGGCAAAGAGAGAGGTGAACCAGGAAAGGGTGGAGTGGAGATGCTGTTGTGTGTACTGCTGCTGCTTTACTTGCAAAATAGAATATATTTTCCTTTTTACGTCCTCTCTCCGTACCTAACAGACAATAAGTGTGCTAACGAGACATGATTGGGATTAGGTAGAGTAATATTCTTTTTTGTCTATGTATCTTTTTCTGATGGTGACTAAATGAATGAGTGAGAGTGACCGAATGATTCATGAGGTGACAAAGTGGTGGTGGAGGCAAGGCTACAGCTACTGCTGTCACGCAATTTTCCTGTCTTCTCTCTGCCGGTCACCAAAAAACTTGTGTAATTGTCGCAAGTCACAAATAGAGCTGGCGCGTTGGTTGGGGGAACTTGTTGGACACCTCATTATCGTCAGAGAGAGCACACACCCATGTTACAATCGTATTTTCTTTTATCGTTTTTTTTTTGTCTTGAAGCTTCACTTTGTAGATTGGATTAACGGATAAAAATTGCCAAAAAAATGTCCGTTTAGTTCTAATATTAAGATATTCTATTATTATTATAAAAAGGAGACAAGCATGTAAATCTCATTGTTATACTTCTTTTTAACACAAAAAAATCGGCGTGGACAACGAATTGGCGTTAAATAGCCAAGTTAGCTTGTATAGAAAAATGAGAATCGTGTGTATGCATGCTCAGAACTGTGGCTGAAAAAAAAACCGTTTGTTGTATTGTTCAAAGCCATTCATGAATATTTTATGAAGGGTCATTTTTATTCATGGAATTGTATTCAATTGAAAAGTAAATGTGTTTAGACCGTAGTGATAGTTGTGGAGGAGGCGGAGGTGGACTCTGACTTTTATGATGATGATATTCATACTACCTTATTTATTTATTGATTTTTATTAACAGTTTTTTTTGTCGTTCTTTTCTTTCTTCGCTGTTCGCTTGTGTATGTCTCTGTGTGTTGTCCTACCTCTTATGTAACTCTCTATGGGAAAACATGAGTTTCGACAAATGAACACTCAATTCAATTCAACCAAATTTTATTGGAGAGGGCTGACCGGTTTCGGCTATTGTTCCTTGTCAATAGCCTGTTCTTGTCAATTGATCTCTCTTCCTATATTTCATTGTGAGTTCACCGTCGCGTGCCATACATTCAAATTGTGTTGCGTCCTTCTCTGACCAGTGGTCCCTTTTCTGCATGTATACATAATATACATGGGCAGATGAACAGCATACCTTTCTTTTTTATGACTGCCCTTTTGCAAACTGAGATGACCAAAATGACCAAAATATTTGAGTGGGCGAGTGAAAAGAGAAAAAAACAGGCGTGATCTGTGAGATCCGATCGGACTTCAAAAATAAAAATGAAGAAAAAGGTCTCTGTACTGAGCCAATGTAGTATAATAAACGTCCAATTCCAATTTTATGCACGAGCTGTGCAAGCATGTCCAAAGTTTACTTTGATTAATGATCAACTGATTTCATTACGAAAAAATTAGGGGGAAAGCAATTTTTCGCCTATTGTTTCCTCTTATACTTGTCTCCATTGTCCAACTATGTTGTCATGAGACAAAAAGACATACAAGAAGATGACAAAGTTCTTTTATTATTATTAAATTAAGACTATCGCTATGTATTATTATGGGCCAGGCCACCCATCGGATCTTCACGTCGTAATTTCTCTTTTTTTTCTCTTTCCTGTTTTATTTATTTGTTCTTCGTGTTGTTGTTGATGATGATGATGAATGTGGACACTTGATTGGCACAAGTTGTGCTGATGAACTCACCGGTGATGGCACAAGAGAGAGCACGCGAGACCTGTTCTTTTTCTATAATCCAAAAATAAAATATAATGAATATTAGAGAAAAAAGTCTAAATCTAAATTGGATGGGTCCTTTTGGCATATATGAATATGCAGACAACACAGATTTCAATTTTTTCTTCTTCTTCTGCTGTGAAATACACTTCAAAAAAATGATGACGATGACTACAAAGAAGAAGAAGGATGGTCATGATGATGATGCTCTCTTCAGTTTTGTTAGGGCAGAGCAAGACAGTGAGAAAGAGAGAAAGATGAGATAGCTGGTTGCGTTGTTGTGTGTGTGTCCTGTGTCCTCCTGACAATTTTTATGGGAGACCTCCTGTGGTCAATTTTTATGACAAAACCAGAGCTACAGGGGGTGTATCCCTTTTGTATTATTTCTCCTATCCTCCGTCTATTCTTTTTTGAATTGCAAAACCATCCATCCATTTTGACAGTCGTCATAATAATAAATAATAAAAAATAGAAATGATAATGATGATGGGTATATATATCCGTATATTCATAAAACATATAAAAAAATATACTTTAACGATGTTTAGCATAAGACACACTTATTTCAACAGCTGCTCTTCAAGCTGTAAATCATTTTGCTTGTTTCGCTTGAAAGTTTCCAGAAAAAAAATAATTCGCATGAAAAATTTAAATTGAAAAAATCTATTCCATTAGATTTTTAGCTGACCTGCTGCTCCTTTGATCTAAAAAAACGATTGTAGAATCGTAAAAAGGGTTCAGCTTTCCTTAGCTCATATTTTCTTCAGTATTGACCTTATTCAAGTGTCCATCTTCTGTCTAGGTTTTGTAGAGGAGAATAAGAAAGAAGTTCTATTTCCAATAACCAAAAATAGAAAGAAAAAAATGCTTGCCTTCCGTGTCGTCGTAAAGTTTATGCTTGGCCTTCACCTTAAAAGGGTACTTGGATGAAATTGTATTATGTATGCATAGTTATGTGATCTCTTGGGGAGAATTTTTTCAAAGAATCTTTTTTTGAACAAACCTCATACATTCATAACTAATTTCCAAATTCATATTTTGGCTTTGCAGACTTTTATTTTTTATTTTTCTAAATAAAGCCACCTCATAAAAAAGGGTTTCATTTTTCAATTTCTAAACTTTCCGAAAAAGTCATTCTCGTTCAAAAAAACATTCACCATTCGTTTTGTAGATTTTCACAGCTGTCCATATTTTTGCACGTACAAAAATTTCCCAATAGCTACATCATTATACCTAATGTTTAACGTATATCTGGACAGGTCAGAGGTCACAAGGGGTCCAATAACTTATCGCTCAGCTTACCTTTTTCCAGCAGAGCTACGAATATATGTATACTTCATAAAGCACAAGCAAAAAAATATTCTGAACGGTTAGACCGTTACTTCACAGTTTATCTTTTAATTCCATCTATTTTCCTATTTATTCTTGTGGTCGTCGTCGTTGAAAGTTTTTTGCTGATCATGATCATGCATATTTCCTATTTAAATAATAAAATATTACTAACTATTACTTGGATTATGAATACGTAAAATGCCAACAATGGAAAGGGACTCCTAGCAAAAAAATGTTCAGCATTTAGTTTGTTTTGTAGGTAAAAAGAGAAGGGACATGTAAGGTTTTTTTTTCTCTCATTCCCAATAAAAAAAATTAAACCTTTTTTGGACCAAAATCCAAATCATGCATATCCATAATAAATGCAATGCATACATAATAATAATGAATGGATAGGTCTCATATCACATGGAAAAAAATATCATACACGTCCTCCTCAAATTCAAATGGGCCATGTCCCTTTTTGTCACTTATTTTTTCCAATGTTCAAAGTTCCGTTTTTTGTTTTGTTTTCTTGTCAGCAGGACAGAAACATACATACATACGCAGCCAACAATCTCCTCTCTCTTTCTCATATACAAAATAAGTGTACATACAACAATAAAAACAGTCACATTTAATCGGAAAATACGCCAAAAGAGAAAAAAAATAATAATGTGAATAAAAAGGACACCACATCATACACCATAGCACCATGTAATAAGTTTCATAGCTGGAACGTTCGCCGCACCGGTTTTTTTCTCCGTGTAAAATATCCAACAAAAAAAGCGTATTCTGATGAATAGAATGCATGATGATTATTCGATGAGGACCAAGAAGAAGAAAATGATGGTGATGGTGACGTAGTGAAAAAAATGTTGTGTGTGGGTAGTTAGTTTAGTAGCCTTCCTGGATATTTCACACAATATCCGTGCATTTTTATTCTCATGTGCATATATACGTGTATTTGTTGAGACGAGCAAACAAAGCAAAAACAGTTTATTTCTGTCTATTCCAGTGTCCACACTGAAGATCACAGATCAGTCTCACTTCGCCCCTTTATCACAAAAGTAAAAAAAAGAAACCCAAAGTGCAGAGCTACTCTATAGAACGGTTAACGTAATCCTCCACCGACCAACCCAGCATTTTTTGCATTTTCTTGGTTTCCTTTGTATTGATTATGATTACAGAATGACTTGACATAATTTTTTCTGACTTTTTCCTGAGATTTTGTCTCTTGTGTGTGTAAGCTGTTATTTTTTTGTTCTTTTACCATTTGTGCATTTTTGTTTGAGTATCGGGTGATATTTGGTGCTCACTGCTGTGCTGCGATTGACACTTTTTTTCTGTTGGGGACACATACCATATAGACAGACACATAACCAGAAAATTATAAAAACCATTCCATCATATCATCATAATAACATCTCTGAAAAAAGTGAAAAGAGACTCCAGTGAAATTATCCAGAGTCGTCATCATCGTCAACACAATAGCCAGTCAGTCCAACAGTCAAGTCACTCAGAGTGAGTCCTAGAGTAAAAATCTAGAGAGAGAGAGAGAAAAAAGTCGTCCCAATACAATAATAAGTTTTGGTGGTCATTCATCATACCATCATCAGCATCAGTATCATCATCCTCATCATAAACATATAGTAAGTTTAGGAAATTCAATGTCAAAACTATTTAAACTTTTGAGTAGAACATGAGGAGATGAGGCCGAAGAGTTTTTGAGTTTGAAGACCAACAAGTTGTATGTGTGTATGTGTGTGTGTGTTTGCATGCATGGGTGACCTTTAAGATATATTATCCTGCAAACATACGAGCAGCGTATAATAATGATCTTCGATGGTGATCATCCCTGTTATCGTGTAGGATCTGCTCCTCCTCAGGAAAACATCATCTCAGTTTTAAACAAGCTTCCTACCCTTAAATAAGTCCCTGCATCTTCGCTCCTCCACACTCACTCTGCGTTCCATATGTGTGTGTGTGTAAGCATTGCATTGTCACATTATGCACGGATGACCGACACGTCATAATTTTTGACAGACATTCATTCTCTGCTCGCCCTCCAGACAGCACAGAAACTAGAAGAAAATAAGAAGAACAAATAGGTGTGCTTTATGCATTTTTTGTGGATAAAATGGAAAAATAATACGTATTACGGTATTTTCCTTTTTGTCAGTAAAATAGGAGTAGTGGCATGAGTAGGGGAACTAGAGGACAATTGCATTATTTACTTTACATGCATAAAAGTTTGGTTCGTAGACAATTTTT
>JAQFZH010002773.1:0-15526 GCA_034695485.1 Entomobrya nivalis | reverse complement strand
AGCTTAATGCAATAATCCAACTTTATTTTCATCATCTTTTGTTTTTCTACTAATTTTTCATTGTTTCCTTTCTCTCTCCCATTTATATTTTAACTCGAATTTCTACTCTATCTCTTAAAAAATATAGTGCCCTTAATAGTTTAAAAGCTTTAAACGTTTTTTATGTCTGATTGTTTTTGAAAAAATAAAACGAACCATCAAGTCGGTCGTCACATCACCTTTTCTTCTCCTGAAAAAAAACGTGTACTTAAGGTTAAGTATGCTAAGGGTCCCTAGAGATAAAAAACACAGATGAAACTATAGCTATATTTCTAACTTTTATGGGGTTTCCAAGGAAAATTGGATGGTCTGGTCTTCTCCGTTTCTGGCCCGGGCCAAAATAAAACGGGCACTTAACACAAACCATTTTATTGGCTTGAAACGGAAATCGAACAAGACGAAGATGAACAAGAAGGGAAACGATTCTCTGATATTTTCAACTTTAAAAGACAAAAAAACGACGACAAATATTTTTACTTTTAAAATATTCAGCAGTTCAAAAGTTCAGTTTGAGATCGTGCTCAGGTTACCAAAAAATAGAGATATTTTTAGGTGGTGAGATGGCGAGCACATGGACATGAGAGTTTTGTGCTGTTAGAACATCAGTGATTAGATTTACTGGACTATTGTGTGTAGTCACTATGGAAATCATTCACAATTGATTTTTTTTCTTCTAAGAAAAGTTGGGTATAGGATAGAGCTACATGGTATGTTTTTTGGTATACTTACCTGACCAGAAACTCCCGGACTATTATGTTTTTTTCAGCCGCTAGCTAGCCAGCAGCTGTTGGCGTAGAAAGAAGTGAGCTTCTAAGCTGCTGGTGTCCACTGTTTACTCTCTCAGGAAAAAGAAAGCCAACAGCAGCCAAGATATCGAAGAAGAATAAGAAAAGAGGCTCATTAAGGCCAAACAACTCATACGGGACTAAGAGTCAGTGTAGTTCGGTTCAGCCGGTTTATTTTTTTTATTTTCTCCCGGGTCTCGGCACCAATGTAAATGTAACACTAACAATGTAGAAGGTTTTTGGGTTTCTGGATAATATGGTACGGTTGTACGCCTTTTTCGAGCTGAGTTTATCTGTAATATAAACAAAGAAATAAACAAATTGAGTTAGCATCTTTTTTTCCATGAGAAAAAAATATACATGGTAAGGTAAGGTAGCAAAGCAAAAAAACGTAAACAAAGTATGTGCAATCTACAAGATGATGGTAGTAGTAGCCAAATGGAGTCGTTACAAGACGTAGTACATATAACACGAAATTATTACTCTATAAAAAAGTCGGACTACTAAAAAGAAAAATTTGCGAAATACAGGTAGCATTTCAGAAGAGAAGGAGAGAGAGATAACATGACGTTTTTATTAGTAGGCTAGGTAGCCATCATGATGAAAAAAATATTATGTTTGTGTTTTTTAGTCTCTAAAGGTAGGTTGTATATGTGTTTATTACTGTGGAGAAACGACTAAAAAATATGGTTCAAGTTTATAAACAAGGTGGTTCGACATGATAGTCTAGCATGCGAAATCGACAATTGCAAATAAATTCGCAGGTAACAAATAACTTTTCCTGAAATTTGTTTTGAAATTTGACTGGAATAGTAATGTATTCGAGCATGATTGCTTAAATTGTTGGCTGTTATGATTATTTCCGAACATGAAAACTAAACCGTTTAAATATTTCACTTATTTTTAATATTCGATAACGAACCGTTTTTGAGAATTTGTTTTTTCAATATTCGATGTCGAAACGTTTTATTGGATAATTTAATTTTTAAGTATTTGATAACTAAACATTTTTGAAATTCATTATTATTCGATACTTGATATAAAAACATCTTCAATAATTCTATATTGCTCTAAATTCGATATCAAAACCGTTTTACTAATTATTATTATTTAATATTCGATAGTGAAACGTTCTAGAATTCGACTAATTTTAATATTCGATTTCGAAATGTTTACTTATTTTACTACTTTTCATCATCAAAGCTAACTTTAATCCGTATACCACAATAATATTAAGTTCCGCTTCCTAATTGAATATAATCACAATAAATCATCCAAAACATTTAGACATTTGTCCTAAATATTCTTTTTTCACTTGTCCTAGGACCACTTTTCCTTTTTGTTTCTCATCCCGTCCAATAACTCAACTCACTTAAATATACCACAGTTTAAACGCAGGTTCTTCCTTTTTATTCTTATTCTTTTTCCTACCTGTCCACTATGTCCACCACGTGTGTTAAGTTTAATTTTAACCTTGAAAACCACAAAAATTATTTGGGTCTCTCTCCTGCCGCACTAAAAACGAAGATAAATCTGCTCAATTTTTTACGCCCGTCAAAACAAAAAACCACCAGATTTACACAACCACCTACATATATATTGATATATATCTATTTTTATTTGGGTCATCTCATAAAAAAATTTACAAGGGACACCACCATACTTTCCGCTGCACTCCGTTAATAAAAAAATAGCTAGGTCATTGCTGCATCGCATCGTCTCAAGATGATCAGATATTTTAATTTGATAAATAAAATTGAAATGGGATCACCCATCGCAACACGCCATTTACAATTTTTTTGTCAATGTCACCCAATCCAAAACATATAGATATAAAACAAGAAAGGGTTAAAAATACCGTTTTAAACCCTTTCATTTTAAAGAAGACTCGAATTCTTTATAAAAATGGATATCTCTCTGTTGGATATTTCTCACTAATTGGATTATTAAATATATAATGATTGATTATCTTGCAGAGATGCACTTGTTATTTAGCAAATCTCCTTATCAATCAAATTGATAAAAAAAGTGTTGATAAAGCTATGGGCATACATGTTGTTATTTTAGGGCCTATCACAACATGTTCTCTCGTTCGCCACACCCTGTCAACTTGCCAATAATTTATTATATCTTAATTTTGTATTTACGAAACTGTAAAGCCATTTATGAAATTTTTTGTATAGCTTCAAACTTTTTTCAAAAAAAGTGCACTTGTTTTTGCATTTCAATGTGCATATGCACGCGTTGCACCCAATCAATCAACCAAACTAAATAGAAAGTGGTTTTGGTTCGTTTTTTTTTCATCCTTTTTTTAAAATGGGTTTCTGATGAATTGTTTGTATATTTTGCAATATTTGTTTTCTAATCCATATTTTTTCTTAGAAAAAATAAATATGATTGCAAAATGCACCTGCAGAAAATATTTCTACACCTGTCACGTAATATCGATATATTTTTTTCTTAACGAACGACTTTTTTCGATAGCGTTCAATCAATCAACCAATCGATCTTATCTTTATTTTTTACAAAAATAAGACGTTTTCTTAGCCTGGAGTCATCGTGCAGCCAGATAGCTAAACTTTTACTCTTTTTTTCTAAGATGACTTTTTTGTCATGAAAAAAATCTTGAAAAAAAAGAACAACGTGTCTTTTTATGCCATCGGCATACAATCAACTCAACACGAAAAAACACCACTCGAAAAAAATATATCCTGCCAAAAAGCCATGTCGAAGATCAACGGCACTTGATTCTTTCCTGAAAAAAACCAAGAGAGAAAAGTAAACAGAAAAAAGTTTCCCCGTTTTTTTATTCTTTCCTCTTATTTTGTAACCTTTCGACGACGACCTAAAACCTCAGGAAGTTTTTTATGCATGGATTACAATGCACGTGACAATAGTAATCATTGACTGGTATGCTTTAAGCTATTCTTTTCCAATCCAATCAACTCCAAATATATATTTTTTCTTCGGTTTTTGTTAGGTAAATCGATATTGCTATTGCTGCAAGCTATTGTAAAAAAACGACAATAGTTCCAGGTTCAAATAGAACGTTTACAGGTAAAAATGGAGAAAACGTTTGACAAAGTTGGATGTCAGGTGGCGTTTTTTAGAAAACTTTTATGAAAAGTGAAATAAAAAATATCGTACATCGAAGTCTATCCAAAATATACTAAAGTTTTACGTTTTTCCTTAAAAATATCCAAATTTTTTAACGTTTTTCCCTAAAAACATCGAAAAATTGTAAAGTTTTCCTTTGAAATATAAAAATATAACGTTTTATATAAACAAATGCGTAAGAATTTACCAAAAAACACTTAAAGTCGTTCTAACACTTTTCTACGATAACACTTTATTTCAAAATATCACTTTTCACATTCGAATTAAATAATTTTATCTGATTGACTTACATCAGAAAAAAATATATAACGGAAACTGATAACATTTTTTTGCTTTCGAATATGTGGCATGTGTCATTTAACTTTTTTTTGGACTGACAAGAAAATTATCACTTCACACCTTTTTATTTCTCTAAACTTCTCAAAATCAGATCAGATTGTCTATTTTGTGTACTGACCAGACAGCTGCAAACTCAAATCACAAAATGATCTAACAATCTCTGTTCCTTTTCATCCACGCAAAATATGAAGTAACAAACGCTTTGTAATAGGGTGAATGTCACTCCGTATATCTGTCATTTATAGCGACCTTGTTCAAAAAATGTATTCCAAATACTCTAAAAAATCCTCTACACGCAACTTTGTTCGTTCTCTCGTTCTCTGACACTGTCAAAGTGAAATGCATGCAAAAACTCTTTCAAGCCAAAATGCCACAAGGATCCGGTTTCAAAAAAAGTTGGTATTTAGCTCACTAGTTTATTCACTCAAGTCAGCAGCAAACTGCAACAAGAGAAGAGATCAACAGAGAGCTACACACTAAAATAATTACATGTTTGTCAAGTTGTTTTTTTTTCGAAGAGAGATAAAAAAGATGCATTGCACTCTTTGTTGTGCGAGTGTGTGTGCAAAACAGTAAGCAAATCAACAATGTAGTGTGGTTTAGTGTTTGGTCTGGTCATCCTTTTTATAATTTGTGTTGGCAGGATAGGGTTAACCCATGTCATCATTACAACCCTTTATTTTCCTTGCTACTTCTTTGAAATAAAAAAGCTTAACTGACTCATCATCTTCTTAAAGCACAGATATTCGATTCGACTTAATCTTGCAATGTCAATAGATTCTTAGCTTTGTAGACGTAATCGAAGTTTATATGAAAACGATATAAAGTCAATCATGCATACAAACTATATACACAAACGTGCATAGTAAGAAATCAGTGACGTTTTTTGCATATATTTATTTATTCCTTTGTATTTTGATGATGAAATTGTCAACATAGTATAACAGGTAGTCGGAAATGCCATCGAACCATATGTGTTAGTTCAAAGGAAAATGGACTATCGAAAAAAATTGTCCGTTATTTATTTTTCGAAATCGTAGTCAAATTGACATTTGGTTTCGTCTAGAAAAGCAATGTCATTTGGAGAAATAACTAACGCACATTTTGCTCAATGGTCCCTTTTTGAACAGTAAGACAATATGTGTCAATGTAAGAGAAAAAGGACCATTAGGTAAATTGTCGGTTAGTTGTTTTTCGAATTGGCATGGCTTGTCTTCACAAAACGCAATATCAATTTGACTACGATTTCGAATGCAAATTTGAAAAATAACCAACGGACAATTTTACCTAATGGTCCCTTTTCTCTTACATTGACACATATTGTATTACTTTGTATCCGTATTATATCCAGCTCTCAAACTGCAATATATTTTCAAGCTTCATTGAATATTACCCAAACCACAAAATATACTACTATTGCTACTACGCATATATCACAAATTATCATTAATATTTTTTAGCTTGCAAATTTTTAGCATAGGTTTACAGGTACGAATATTCGATCGCTTAGCACGTTTTTATTGAAACAATTTTTCGTACATTACCTGATATCGAATTTTTTTGGTACAATGTTTTTATACCTATATATTTGATTGTTATGAACATGCGCATGCGTGCTGACATGTAATACGCAGAAAAAAACTTGAGTCAGTCTGAGAGATGCACATCAGCCAGCATGATGGCGCCAAGTCAACCTGAATACCTAAAAGTTGGTACTTGGTAATTTTCAATGTCTTTTGGCGCCACACACCTTACCACCTTTACCTTAACTATCGTATACACTGATCATCTTAAAGATGTCTTTAAAGGTCACTTGTTTCTCTACTTATCAGAGCAACTTCTGAAGAAGCAGAAGGAGATCTGTACTGATCAGATATCCTTTTTCAGTAAGCACGAAAAAGTAGCTTTTAAGAAAGACACGTAATATTTTTTAAAGAAAATATAAATTCGTTTGTTAAATTGCATTTGTTGGAGTTTTTCGTAACTCATCCGCTTTGTTGATCAGTTTAAAAAATCTTTGAAAGAATTTTTTTATGGGGTTAAAATATTTTATATTTGTGATTGTGTAACAAATATGCAATGTTTTTGTGTTAAATAAGTAGTGCATTTATCTTATGATGAAAGTGCCATCGTTTATCCTCTTGAATAACTTTTTGGGGAGATACTTAAAAAACATTGAGTCATTTTTTTAACAAAGTGCAACAAATACACAAAACAAAGTGTAAAAAGAGATGATACCCTATTTATTTTAAACAAAATAGAAAGAAAAACAAGTACAAGGTTGCAATTTTGTTAAAAATTTAAGTTGCATGGCTTTAAGGTAACAAATTTTTTTGGCAGTTTTTTTTGATTGATGAGTTGATGATGAAGAAGATGATCAAGAACAAAATATTAAGGTGGTTAAGATTTTTCACCTGAAAAAATCAACCCACTTGAAAGAATTCTTTAGATATGATATGATTGCATGATGATGATGTTGATGGATGATGCAACAAAAGTGCATTTCTTGAAAAATTAAGTGAGTAAAAAAATGATAATTGCATTTAATGAGCTGTTCTTATAATCCCAATTTTTATCAAAGTTAATTATACCTTAGTAGATCAAGTTGCTGTTTAAGATAATATATTATAAGATATGTTACGTTGGTTCGTAAAATCGTAAGTACGAATTTTTTTAGCGCTAATTTTCAAATTTTTCCCTATATTTCCACTAAACGGTAGTAAAATTTTTACAATTAACTGAAAAATTTGTGGAAATACCCGCATGAAAAACGGGAAAGCATTAAAGAATGCCTACCTATTTTAATAAAAACGGCATTCCAAAATGGTAATAATAATTTTCTGCATTCCATTCTCTTGAAAGATTACTGACCGTTTGCAAAAAAAGGTAAATATCTGAACGTTTTCATGTATTTACTTATGTATATATTCATATAGTTGGTTACGCAAGCAAAGTAATAATCGAAACACGCCATTTCACATATTTTTAGGTACCATGACTCATCCTTATATCTCCAATAGATAGATATGCGTTCCAAAGAAACAAACGAATTATAATCAGCTTCCTTTTTTTGCCGAGAAAAGAATAAATTTTTGCGATTGTTGGCTAAGGTGACGATGCACTTTATACAGATTTTTCATGGAATATATTTTTGTGAGATAAACGTACACAGAAAATGTACATATTTTTTGCGGTTACGATTTCAGTGCAAAAACGTTTGAACGTTCGTAGTATTTTTTCTTGTATTTTTTTTTGTTTGACCAAAGTAATCATAAATACACATGGAATGTATATTGTGTTTAAATAAGAAAGGAAAATTTATATGTATTCTTTACGGTTGCTTGATTTTGCATTTTGCAGATTTTTTTGCCATTTTTTTCCAGATGCAGCGTAGCAAATTCATTTGAAAAGAAAGAAAAATAAGACGCGACGAAAGACATAATGGATATGCTGAGTTCTCATTTTTTAAGGGAAAAAATATTTCAGGTAAATTTAGTAAAAAAAAAATTATTCCTTATTTCATGCTGTTTTGCAACTGTTTATTGTACAGTACAGATTTTTAGTATAATTTTTAGCCGTAGAATCCAAGCGACAAATAAAATATTGCCTTGGGCAAAATATAACTTCAATTTAAAAAATACACGTGTCTATTTAAAACCTCTGGAGATTTTGCAAATTATACGAATTATAAAGACCGTACTAATTTTACATTTAAATTTATTCGTCGGTGTCAAATTTGTACATATTTAGTGCAAAATATCTTTTTTTAGCAAATTCGTTTATATTAGCAACCGTCGTATTCGTCCTACTTATTTTTTAAAAATCATCTTCGAATTAACCTATAAGTCATCTAAGTTACTCATAACACACATACATCTTTCTATTATCACCTGACTTTATTTATCATCCACTTTGCTTGTTGGTCTCGGTCTATAAAAATATACACAAATTTTCGCTGTTTCTTTTTTTATTATAACTTTCGCAATCTTTAAAAAAACTGTCATTTTTATCCTGATTCTCTTTTATTTTCCTGTTTGACAAATGCAGCTTGTGAAAAAAATGTGGTTAAAATTTACTCCTTTGATGTTTTGGTTTTTTATTGTTTGGTTTATGGGAAAAAGGAAAACCTTGAAATTTTTAGACAATTAGACCACCACCGCTATCAAAACCGAAATAAAAAATTGACCATAAAACTAGCACACAAATTTTTTACAACATTTGAGCACGTGGCTTTTAAAAGTGTATTTTAATTTCGAATCAAATTTACATTTAATGACGCTGCAATTTAGCAAATAGCCAACTAATTTTACTTTCTGTACAAAAATAAACCGCGAAAAACAGTGCAAAAACCTACATTTCAGTTTTTATTTTCAAGGTCCAATTTTTAAGCTTTGTTGGCTATAAACTAGGTTCTTAAATATTTAATCGATTACTAAAAATTTCGGACGAAAAAAAAGAACAAACCTTAATCACCAAAAAATTTCGGTACTGACATTCTTCACTTGTATTTATTTTTTCCTCAAAAGCTATTAACAATTTTCATGTTTGTTTTTTCACCGGGAAAAAATCCACTAAAATTTCCCATAACAAAGCCCCTAATCTCTTTTCACATGCATTCATTCTTCTTCTGCCCATCTTCATTTTTCTTTCCACCAAACAAGCAAAAAAAGTTTAATGACTTGTTTATGTAAAAGATCATTAGGGACTTTTGCTTAAGTTAAGTATCGTTTTTTCATTTTTTTCTCCCCTAAATTTATACTATTTTTTAGACAAGGCAGATGTGCAAAAATCACTCAAAAGCACCTGTGCTTACTCACACTCAATTTTTCTAACAAGCCATTTTATTTTTATTTTAGTAGGGGAAAATTTTATGAACGGAGTTTAAACAAGTGGAGGAAGAAAAAAATAAAAGTTAAAGCTTTCTTAATGAACCAGACGTTTGTCTTGGTGCAAAAAATATATACACGGTGTTCTGCTCATCATCTTTGTCATTAAAAACGTGCAAAAACGACATACCCTTTTATATTGAAATATATATACCTATGGATCTCATACAAAAGGGGTCGTTCATGATAGACAAAAGGATTAAATTTCTAGATGTTTGTTTGGGGAAACATTTTAAAATTCGAATATAACGTTTTGTAAACGTTGCAAAATTCGAACATCACATTTTGTAAACGTTTTAAAATTCAAATATTACGTTTTGTTAACGTTTGAAAATTCGAATTTAATGTTTAAAACGTATCAAATTTCGAATATTACGTTTTGTAAACGTTTAAAAATTCGAATCTTACGTTTTGTAAGCGTTTAAAAACTCGAATCTTACGTTTTGAAAACGTTTTAAAATTCGATTATAACGTTTTGAAAACGTCTTAAAATTTGAATATTACGTTTTGGCAAATATCTTCTAAATAAATTTTTTGCATTGTTGTCTTCCAAATTTGTCAAAATATATGAACGGCTCCATAGCATACCATATCATAATACAATTATTTGGATATATTTCGTGATTCTTTATTACGCTTTGAAAAGCACAAAGAAACACTTTTTCTGCTTTGTTAAGTAAACTGAACTGAACTCTTCTTTTTTTTTGAAAGATGATGACCACTCAAACAGATTTGTATCAAAAAACGGTTTCAAGTTTCTTTTTGTTATCCTAGCACACCACATGCAACATTTCACAGGTGTACGAACACTTTCTGCATACAATAAAGCATTGATAATAAAAAAACTCACTTTTTTACGAAAAAATGAAGGAAGCTGTTATTCATACATGTGTACATTGTATATATACCTACCTATGTATGTGTTTAAGATACGCATGCTTTATATGCATGTAAAGCAGATTACATTTTTTTGGGTGGACAGACACATGTAGCAAATAGTTTCGTATGGTTTTTGATCTACTGATCTTACTACATATTATGGTCTTTTTTAAGGGGCCGTCCAGTATTCACGTTTAAAAATATTAGACAAATATATCATATGCCAAGATTTAGCGCCAAAAAATAATTTAAATTTTAAATAATATTTTGTAAAAAAATAAATTATTATTTTGTTTTGTAAAACGTTTTATTTGAACGACCCCATAATATAGTAAGAGGAAGCTATTATTTCACCCAACTCAAGAAACTGTTGTTTTTTAGCTATTTGGTTAAAATTATGGGTATATCCATTCATTTTATTCATTTCAACCATTCATCATTTTCATCATCTTATTCTCGAAGGTCAGCTCTCGATTTTTTTTTCGTCACGAAAGTGACCATTGACCAGACTACAAACGTCTATATATTTTTCACATGTCTACCTGTCTGCTCTGCAATATATTTTTTAACTTAACAAAATCCACTAACTGTAAAACTTGCTCAACAAATATATAAGGAAGGAACCAACCAATTATTATTTTAATAAGCCATTTTTACTTATTGATCTATCAAATAAAATTGATTCTCAATAAACTTGACTACCAATCCATCCATCTCTATCAAATAAACAGATTTTTTACTACGAAGGTTGACCAGATCACAGCCCAGACTGAAAAAAATAATGTCCTAAAATTACAAAGCGTAACTTTTTTATAATGCACTTTTTTGTCTGCTTCTCTTTTTTTTCTAAAATAAAAACTAAAGCCATTATTATTTCAGGTAAAAAATATTTCCCTGCCCATTTTCCCCCGTTTTTTCTCCCGAAAGTAATCATTTTAATAATGATCATCATTTTTAGTACCTTAAAAAAATAACAAATGATTTAATACCATGCTATATATTTTTTTCTCCGTGTGTATCTTAAGTTAGTGTATTATTACTGTGTATTCTAGGGAAAGGGTTAGGATAAGTAGATTTTAATGTTTACTTATTTTAATGCTCGCCTACCACTAATTTTTTTAAACCATAATTTATCCGGGTCTGGGCACCATAAATGTAATGTAGTGTATTTTTTAAATGAAAATGCAGGTCTTTATACATCGTCTCGCCTGTCACTAATAATTTTCTGCTTAGCAGTAAAAAAGTAACTTGCTACAGAGGCTTATCCTTTTTTACTTCTAGTTAAATTACAAGAGAATTATGTAATTTTGATGCAATTTTTTTACTACGAATTTACTATTTTCTCTCACCATTACTTACGTAACCTATCTCAAAGAAAAAGGGGAAATATAAATTGAATGTCTGCTTATATACCACATGTAAAGTTTTTCAGAAAAAAATAAGCTCAAGGGCAACTTCCCCTTAAAAAATTGTTCTGAGTTTTATGTGGGTCGGTTTTTGGTGTTCCCAGAAGGAAAAAAGGAAGGGATGCTGAGGAAGATGAATAGAGTGAAGGGTGGTCTGTAAAACCAAGAAGGAACGAAAGAAAAAAAAAGAATGTGAAGGTTAGTGTCAAGTTGAGATAATATTTTAAGGCTGGGTCTGTCTGGTTCTCTGAAAAAAATTTACTCTCAAGTCTGTTTTCTTACAATCTTGGTTGATTCAGGGCAGTAAAATATTTTCCAGAGTAAAAAAGGGTCTCTAGGTTTTTTAAGGGAGGAAATGAAGTGATTCGTATCTTTTACCCTTACCATGTTAATAAACGTATGCTCATAGCATTAGGGTAGAAATGGAAAGATTACCAGAAAGATTTTTTTTAGCTTAGCCAAGAAAAAAACAGATCAGCTCAAATATTTTCTATTGTGGTTGGACATGGATATATACCGTATTGTATCCTACCGTACCGTATGCTGAAATTAAGATAAGAACTTGAATTCGATATTTTTTGGCACTTTATTTTTTTAAAGAAATATCCTGCCTTGTGATCATCTCCCTTTTTCTATCCAAAAAATTATTATCCTGTTTATTCCACTGCTTACATCTGTTACATAATCTGACTTTTATGTCTGTTGATACTTTAGTTTCGAATATCCTATCGTTTTATAGAAGTATGTGAGCTTGCATAGTAAATTCGAGTTAAAAGTGACAACGACACTTTTTATACTCGTGTTAAGATCTACATTATGTATGCGGGTTAAACACGTGTTCGTATGCTTAACCATCGAATTTCCTGTGTTTGTGCATTCTAGTAAATAATTTTACATAAACTCTGTAAAAAATATGTATTCACAGTGTGCAATCCCGTATAACTTAAACATACATTCGTATTCTTACTTTTGTTTACATTACCTATTATGTATTATGAATATCTACACTAGTTACCATGGTAACTTTAAAATTTTCACCGATTTTTTTCATCTAAAGAATAAAAACTGCACATTGTAACATTTACAAAAAATATGATATAATAAGTTAAATACACATTCGTTTCTATCTGTACATCTATTCATTTCAGTTCTATCTCTGACCGGCTCTCTCCTTCTTTCTGAACCTGTTTCTTTCTTTTTTTCGAAGCATTGGTCTTCTTCTCTCTTCTTTAAAAAAAACTTTTTATCAAGATACCATCCTTATCTTCTTCTTTTTCTATTGTGTACATAGCGGGTTCACTGTGAAACTACTAGTATTTGTATTACTGTAACGTAAACTTTAAAGATAACACAGTGATTCGAATGTAGCTTTAGAAAGAAATAAGCTTGAAGTTCAGTTTGAAAAGATGAGTCGAGTTGAAAAGATTAAAAAAATGTGTTATCAAATGATAATATTTTGTGTAAGCAAAAAATTTGTAGTACGAATGTACAAGGCAACTATCGTAATAACGTATTATAGGCAATAAATACGCAATATGAAAAGGGATCACGTAGTGTGTGTGCATCTTCGATCTTCACTTCTGCTTATTACAAAGTTTTTTTTTACTACACAAGCTCATCATCTTCATTTCTTGTAGTTCAGGTAGTGCGTTTTTAAACGTGAGTTATGTACGACAAGAAACGAAAGATGATGTCCTTTTAGTATACCCATTTGATATAAGCGATACAATGTTTGTGTGTAGAATGTGCAGTGCACACACCTTATTTGGTTGGGGTTTAGAATATGAGAGGCAAGGTAAAATGGAGAAAACAAAGTTGTCTGATAAAACGAGTGAGGGAGAGAGAGAGAGAAACATGAAATGAGATGAGTTTGTATTTTTGATGATCATCTCTCTCTCGAATTCACACAAGCTAGCTTACTTTGTATAGCAAGCTAAAAAGCAAGTAAGCTTTACTCTGCATAAACAACAAAATGTTCTTAGGGCTTCATCTCTTTTGAATTATTTGAATTAATAAAGTTATGGGAACGTTCACATATATCGAATTTCTAATATTCGATTTTCAAACTATATCGAATTTTTTAAATCGAATATTCGTAAGTCGAATTTTAGTAAAACGTTTGATTATTTTTGACATTCGAATTAAAATAAGTGTTTCTACGTCAGTTATGAACGTTCCCTTAAATTATATATGTAAGTGTGTTGTATTGTATGAGCTCCTCCGTCACGTGCAGTGTGCAAAGCCACCACATTCATTTCATACACAGAAAGATAGATAGATATGAGATGCATTTTCAGAGATAAATTTGAATAATTCAAGTGAAGTGATCATCGATCGACCATACACTTTAACAAATATGTATTCTTACATATTTATCTCATGCAAGTCATTCAAGTATCCCATAGCTAATAATAATGATAGTCATCTATCTTTTAAAAGTAATTCTAGCTACCTAGCAAACCACATACCTTTTAACAATGTGTGTACAAAGTAGACGGATAGCTCATTATCAAAAATATCAACGAAATAGCTAATCAGCCTCCAAATATTCCAAATCAGCAGACCTATCTATTTGGCAAATGTATTTACATGGGAACGTTTTTTACATTAGCAGACATAGTCAACCTGGTAATTATTGTAGCTATGTAGCAAATATATATATTCGAGTAGGCTTTCTTTTTTATGTGTTTCCTACTTTGTTGGTAATATTAGTATGTAAATTATATTCATCAAATTTACACAACAGAACAACAATCTGTTTTGCATTAGTAATGGCATATACACACGTGTACGTCTCTCTATATTCTCAAAAAGTCTCCATGTATTTATTTGCGCTTAAAGTCAAATCTAGAATCCTTGCTATTCTTTTCCACTTCGAAATCAATTTTCTATCCAAAAAAATTCAACCCTTTTTTTCTATTATCAACGAACGATTCCACAAGTTCATCTATTATTCCTATCCAGGATCCTTTCAGAAACAAACAACTTTATTTCCAACTTTTTTTCTTACTATTTCCGTTCCGATCTTCGTTTTTTTGCTGCACTTTGTTCAATGGACCTTAGCACTACAAAAACCTTCAGAACTTTTTCTATCGATTGTGATTCTGATCTTCAATCGAATCGGATCAAAATATATACCAACTTTGCTCAAAGTTCGAAACTTTTTTTTCTTTCCAAGTTTCCAACTTTCGACTTCCAAATCCAACTTTTTTTTCTCAATCTCTCTCGTTATTCTACTTAACCTTTCATCACCATCTTACATAAATTACTACTCATGATTCCTAACTGATTTCATCAACTCCACACTATTTACTTCACTGATTGATTCTCATTACAATTCGAACATTCCTCCAAAAAACGATTCTATTTCGATTATCAGCACCGCCAAAGTAAATTCATTCTACTTTACTCAAGCTTCTCTTTCAAAATATCTCTTGTTACGGCACTTATCTAAATAGAATGCACTTTTTTCATATCATCCTTCCCTGCCGTAATACATTGTTATTGCATCATTGACACAATAAAAAATATTCTTCCCTTTTACCAAACCTTTATAGATTTTTTTTTATATATGCCGCTATTTCATAAGCAAAACTACTTCTTATAAAAAAATGATGACATGCTAAAATATTTACAAAAGAAGATTCTTCGTCTCGTCTTCTTCCTGCTTTTCTTACTAGCTTGACCATCTTACGATATGGCAACATCGTTTTCCCCCTTTTTTTATCAAAATAGATGAGCCAACTTTTCAAGCTTACAAGCACACTTCGTTTCTAAAGTACGTACGTTCAAAAATATATTGTCTAGTGTATACGCAATACATTAAGTTATTTCAGCAGAAGTTAAGTGCCTTTTTAATTATCCTAATAATAAACTTGTTAACTATAAAACGTATAAAATGTGTTGCTTATGTACAGTGTACAGCTATGCAGGAATATAATATGCAGGCATACAAAAATAGTGTTACATGCAACATCCCAACCACCTTCAAATTCAACGCAGCAGCCACTTTTACTCTTGAGCTTACTTTGGCGTGAAAATCTAACCGAAGACTAGACCAGACCATCTCTGTATC
>JAQFZH010002772.1:0-15526 GCA_034695485.1 Entomobrya nivalis | reverse complement strand
AATAAAACAAATAAATTCACCTTGCTTATCTTCTAAGAAAAGTAGAAAAAATTAATAAAAAAATTCAGGGTATTTATAGCAAACTGACGAAGCGACTCGTCCCGTAAAAAAAGTACACAGAAAGGAGAGGTAGTTTTAGGTACCAAAAACCCCAACTTTTACATCACCTCGTTCGAATAATAAACGTTGGTGTTGGAAGAGATGATCGTAAACGATCATGATCATGATTGCTAATGAAATTCTAAAGATTGTGCACAGTGATTGCATGTGTGGAAGTCATCAAAGAGTAAATTTAGTGTTAGCATGATAGTATATCAAATTATATCATATCATAATATTTGATAATAGTAGTATATAAAGGGGGCATTTATATATATGTTTTTACAGCGATAGCACTTTGAGATATTGTATTAATTACTAGCATCGTACATAGTTTTAGTGTTAGCTAAAAATAAATTACGTCTACTTCTACAGCGATCACAACATGATGCTCGGACTTGCTCAGGGTGAAGTTTTGTAATTTTTATGACTTGCTTGCGAATCTTGATTAATTGAAGAATTTGACGGGTATATAATGTTTGTTTATAGTACTGTTTGCCTACGCTTAAGTCAGCATGATTCTATATTATGCGATGATGATGATTACGATATACGATTAGTATGTAATGTAGTAATCCTTTTCTGCATATTTCACTCTCTCTGGGTAGATCAGTTTCTCAGCAATAAAAAGTGAGGAAACGAAGACAGGAAGTTCTTAATCTTACACTTTGTAGCGTTGACCAGTCTATTTTCATTATACCAACGCAGCAAATCATTTTTAAACCATTAGTCATTACCAACTGCGTACATACCATGTCGTCAGTCGTCCTTATAATATAAAATTTATTGGTCGTGTCGGTATTAATTTCAAGAGAGAATCAGGATAATTAATAAAGAGCTTATGATTTTTTGATAGGAAAAGTAGTAAAAACACACTTTATAGAAAGCCAAGCATATAAATTCACTGAACTACTTAATACCATTTGGTGAAAATCTCAGCTTTATGCTTTTCCCCATTTTTTAGGATTGTTTGTGCAACATTTTATATTTAATAAAAATGCTCTATTAAGCCTTCCACAATATCTTGCTAAGTTCGTTAACTGTTTTTTAACCAATTACGAGAATAATACGAAGAGTTTGACTTGAGTAATGTCGTGATTCCTATAAAAAATATGCCCATGATTGTTTTGCACACACCTGTCATTCGGTTAGAGTAACTTTTCTTGTAGCCTGGCATGTTTGCAATTGTGAAAGAACGTAAAAACGTGGTAAAAATGTGGTGGAAGCAGCTGGTCTTCGAAATTTACTACAAATGCAACCTTTTGTGCTCTTCCTTCTTTTCGTGGCTTTAAAAAACAGCCAATGCTACAATTATTTCCTACTTTTTCCTGTTTTCTCAGATTTTTATCTATATTCCAACTAATTTTCTCCCACAATTGAACCTTTTTTCACCTTTTTCGTGTACAAATATGACCATCCTATAAAAAAAATTCAACGAATTCATGAAAATAACAAAAAATAACACCTTTTAGTGAGCCATCGTTGCATTATAACCATTTCTGCATGCATGTTAGTTTATTTGTGTTATGGAATTCATCAGAAAAAAGGTAATATTAATTATTACAATCTAGATTACAGGTAGATGCGTGCATAGCATTCTTCAAGTTGATTCATGATTCATGAAAGATAAATGTAAATGTTCTCATACTACAAGTATACATTTGTCTAGTCTAGATAAAATCGCAAATCAAAAATAATGAATTGTAGTAAACTTGCCACAACCACATACCTACTTTACTTTCTTGTTTCAGCTGCCGAGCAGCAGCAAGTATTTAGAATAGAAAAAATAGTAAAAGCACAACTATTTCTCTTCTTTCTTTGAATGTCATCAAGAAATTGGCTTGGTAAAGAGATGTATAAATTTTATATCAAAAAACGAGAAAGTAAGATGATCATGTATTCATCATCAAAGTGTATAATATACATGTAGAACAATACACTTCATGAAAAAGAGATATTGTATTACAGGTGC
The DNA here is from genome assembly GCA_034695485.1 of Entomobrya nivalis. NCBI lineage: Eukaryota > Metazoa > Arthropoda > Collembola > Entomobryomorpha > Entomobryidae > Entomobrya > Entomobrya nivalis. The sequence goes on along the minus strand of JAQFZH010002772.1, from coordinate 13,455 downwards.
CATAATGTTTTGACTATTACTATTTTATAGGTTACTGTACATATTTACATTAACTTTTTTTCATGATAAAATCATTTTCATTGAATAAAACCCTCTTCTTTAGGTAGATATAAAATATTATATCACAAGAAGTAGACGTATGATTTGATTGCGATTGCGTATAATATATGCAACGTGAGGGACGCGTTTTAAAGTTTTATTGTAAGTGTAAAGGAATGCATATCTTTAAATTTTTATGAATGTAACTTTGCAAGCTGAACTTGATGCTTACACTTTTTCCTTTGTGAATACACAGGTTTGCTGGTTTGGTTGTGTGAGAGTCGAAAAAAATACACTGTGATGTGATGTGATATAATATCAAGTTCAATTTTTATTGCCATTTGCCACATATCCCAAACTCAAACAATTCATAAAAAGTTTACTTCTTCTACTTTATATTCACCTGCTGATGCAGTTGCTGCTATTGTTTTAAAAAGATGAAGGAGTAAAATAGTAGCAATTTGATGATGATAATAATGATGAAAACGAAGAGAAGAAAAAAAAATACAGTAGCAAAAGAGCAAGCAGAAGAACAGGCATCATCACATTGCCATCATTTACTTTCAGTGCAGCAAAGTTGTTGGTGGAGGTGGTGGTTGGTTAGCAGTTTGGTGATGCGACGCTGATCGCATGTGTAGTAATAATAAGATTACCTATACAGATATAATAATAAGTACACATATACACGATACGATGTTATGTTCAACTTAACTAATGAAGTAAAAGCAAGGTGTTTGCACCTGTTCCTTTGTCCACGTCTTTTAAAAACAGTTTACCAGAAGTGGTGGTGGTATTATAGTAGCAGTACTTGTTACTGCCCTCCTGTCCGTCATCGTCGGCAGCAACAGTTGTTTTTTTATTCTGGTTTCATCATCTTTTCTTTTAGTAGCCTGATTTTTATAAAGTTTCATGTAAAGTGATTATTAAAAATGTAGACAAAAGTAAACTTACTTTTGAATTCTACAAACCTTTACCACCAAACTTACTAAAGGAAAAAAATATGGGTGTAATATAATGCTCTACTCTATATATGCCGTGTGGCATGTATGACTTTATAATATTTACATACACGACAAGACACGCATCAGTCAAATAAGAGTCAAGTCAGTCTAGTGACGGATATAAGTATGTACAAAATAAAACGAATAATCATAAAACAGTTTTGATAAAAAACGATAATTTTCTTTTGGGGCTGCCGTTCTTCTGTTCGATGTTCTCGTTATAAAGGAATCATTATATTATGCAGATGTTCTTATATAAAAATGCAAGACATATTGGATTTACTGGCCGATCTAATGTAAGCATTTAACATGTTGTTTGTTAACTTATTTTAAATATATTTTTTAAAGACTATGACCACTTGCTTTCACGGTCAGTATAGTTGGATCAATTTTTTTAAAATAAACTGAAGGTAGAGCATATTATCATTATTGTGACGGACTGATAATATGATACTGATGATGACTGACTGGCTAAGCTACTTTGGCTGGTCGGCTACCTAATCTAATAGCTCGGAGGCAAAACAAAGTGCACGCATAACGTGTAAAATAGCGAAATGAATTAAAGTGTAAAAGTGCTTTGATGATAAAACACAGAATTTTTAATTTGCTCAATCTTGTCTGTTGTGTGTAGGTACGGGTGTTACTTCTTTAAAAAATATATTATCTCGACAATAGATCAGCCTGTTAGTTTGATTAGTCAGCGAACAGTAAACTAAAAGGCGTTATAATTTCATTTTAAATGTTAAAAAACACTCATAGGGTCATTTTCATTTTTCTTTTTATAGAAAAATACATTTATAAAATTCGGCTATGCCCTTATTCATTTACCCACTCACGTACACTTATATATTATACGATATATTTTGTGCGATGGATGCATGATGAATCGGTGCTTACAAATCGGTATTGCTTTTTTACTCAAATATAATTTGCCAGATTTGCTCACTTTTTCTTAGAATTGAAATTTCCTGCAAGCTTGTTATTATTTTTTTGTAAATAATACAAAACGTATAATCAAAATATCATCATCATCATAATCTACACACACATCGTATTATTGTGATTATCTATAAACATATGTAATATGCCAGCTCTTTTTTTTTCGGGAAGAGAGAAAAAAGAGTGAGTGAGTGATGGGATGGGATGTGTGTGAGTGTAGATTTTTGTGTTGCATCGGTGAACAAAAAATAATAGTTTTTGGTTTATACTGAATAGCTTGTCTCTGATCTGATTTGATGATTATTATGATGGTTGTAGTGATGATGATGACGATGTTCCTTCTTTTGTTCTCCTCATCAGCCACAAAAACGAATTTACATGCAGTGTTGTAAAATGATCTGATTCCGTTTATTTGGGGAGACTGCATGCAATGTACATTACGGATGCTGATGATGATGAAGTAAAAGCAAATGTAAATATGTTTAGTAATGTGTCTCCCGACAGGCGACTATCTAAACCTAAAATAAAAGATTTTTTTTATAAATAATTTTGGGGAGAAAGATTTTTAATACCAGAAATTTTTTATTCATATAAATACGGATATGAATTGCATGATACTATGGTTGTGATCATACGAACAACAAACAATAAAGCATCACGCACACACGGTTTTTTTGTAACCGATGTTTAAAAACGATATACATATTATATTCGAGAATTTCTAACATTAGGAATGGTAGACAAGTGTTCAAGTCAAGTCAGGGATAAGTACCTGAAAATTCGTAGAATTCTATCATTGTTCCACCTTTTCCTCCTTTTTTTGCTGATTTTTTTTTCAAGAGTTTATTGCTGCATGGTCAAGCTGTCGCCGCCGGTAGCATATCGCATCCCCCATTTCGAACGTGTATAAATCTTAGATTTTTGTGCTATTATTACCAACTTTTTGCTATTAACCATATTGCAAAAAAGGTGAAGGCACAGCATACATGATAAGTAATTCCTCCTTTCAATTAAATATATATGTACAAATCTCCTCGCCCGACCCAAGCAAGCCGTACAAGCAGCGGTGCCATGTTATGATGCGTGTTTTTATCAGATGTATTGTATGAAATCTGTACAGATAATGTGTACATTTTTGGGTAAAACGAGCATATAAAGTTGAAATTCTTTGTCGTAAATGTCATGATGACTCAGCCATCCATTACACGCTACTTTGTACGCTGTGAGGAAAAACCACGGAGGAAAATAATATATGGGTAAAAACAATCATTAGTTTTTTATGACTTTGTATAAAACACTGTAGAATGATTTGCTCAGAAAAGTGAAGGATAGTTAAGTTTATGGATGCCGCATGCTTTTCCTTAATTCATTCTTCCCTTTCTTTTGGCAAAGCGATCTCTCGTTCTTTCTTTGTTAAAAATCAAGTAGACAGAAGAGTGGAGGTGTTTAGTTGGTAGCGCTGCACGCAGCCAAGTGTGACAATTCTGGTGAAATGTGCTTTTCAAAAATGTAATTATTAAGGTTTTTAATGAGGTGCATACATTTGTAATGCATACATTGTTGAGTAAGTGAATGACTATGTGCTAGAAAAAATTGCTCTAGTAGAAAAGTGGATTTGCACTTGCCACTTACTCTTACCCTTTTTTTCTTGAGAGAGATCTATGGCAAGCCATATGAAAAGATTTTTCAACGATTTTTTATATTCGTATTTCAATACATCGTCCTTTTCCTTTTCTGGTGGCTAATAGCGCAATTCAATTTTTGACACCTCTTTTTCCTTTTACACATTTTTTCAAAGAAAGCTTTTTCAATATTTCTCTTATTGGATTTAGCCTCTCCCTCTCAAACTGATCTTGCTGGTGGTATGCAGTTTAGATTCTTTGAAATAGATAAGGCGTTAATGTACAAAATAGGCTTGGTCCGATGAAAAGCATTTTTTAAACTTGCTTGAAATTTTGTACTTCAATGATATAATACGTTATAGTATTTTATTGCATAGTATTAGTTGATATCTTGTGCAAGATGCACTAAATAGCTGACAGGACAGCGCAGCGGAATACTGTTTTATTGTCAGCAAAACCAAACCACACCATTGTGTTTCAATTCTCCCTTAGATAGCGATAAGTATTAAATGCAGAATATTTATATGATGATGATGAGATTTGTAGATATAGCATATTTGACGAAGACGAATTTTTGATAATGATGTTTTAAACTTGATTCCATTGCATTCTTGACAAGATAGTAAACTGTAACATGTTCATTCGCATCATGCCTTGCATGCCACTGCCACTTTTGTTGATACTGTCAGCGTCAGCAGTGTTGTTGGGGAGGAATGGGTGATTTTTGATTGCTATGTACTTAGGTATGCAAATAGGTACATGTCATTTCCGGGAGACTACTCTTCTTGATGAAATGTGTTTGTTATTGTTGTACACGATAGCGGTTTTGTTTAAGAGTAATAGATATTCTTGAGTCGTACACACAGAAGAGTTGATTTGATATATGAAGATAAGAGAAAAGAAAGAATCATCATCATTCATGATAGTAAATCTGGTTAAAGCGAATAGTCATTATCCTCAAAAAGATCTTTTTCTCTCTACTGTCCTACGATACGATTTGCATATGATCTTCATATTATGTGAATATATTGTGTGTATTGTAAATCTTGAGATATTGAATGTGTTTATCTGATTCTTTGTTGTTTTATTGCAGATATCAACAGTGGTCACCGCCAACCCAGATGAACGGACAAGAGCACGCAGAAGCAGCAGTTGTAGCAGCAGCCGTAGCGTCGTCGGCAGCCGTAACACCATCTTCATCAGGTTCTTGTTTTTCCTCTTCTCATTTTCTTTATTTCTCAATGATGCTCCTTTATTCTGATTCCCAGCAGCATGATAATTTGATACCAGCATCAAAAAAGACTGGTTTGGCAGGTGTAGGAAATGCTGGCTGGTGTGACCACGTCTGTCTGGGGACAACAACAATGGCACTAGTAGTAATAATAAAATCAAAACAACAATCATAATGATAACAGTATTAGCGATCATTGATGATAGTCATTTCACATTTGGCAAAGCGAAATTCGTACAGACAAGTAATAACTGTGTCGTGTCAGTGTGGATTGTTGTCCCCTCAGTCGAGGATCCTCTACTTTTTTTTAACCACAAACTGCAAAAATCATTCCCTAACAATTTTTTCTTCTCATTTCCCCCATAATCTCCAGGGCCTGGCTCGGCAGGAATATATAGCAGCCGAAATTGGGGCTTGGATATGGTCCCACTTTCAGCCCCACCGATCACTTCCTCAAACCGGAATAATCACCATCATCATGGTGTCTCCTTGGCCAGTAGCAGCAACACAAACACGACCAGTAACAGTAATACTAACAACAGCACAAGTAGCATTCCAAACAGTCTGGGCCTTCATACACCAACTCCATTCTTCACACCAAACGAGCCATCTCCCAAGTTCATGAATTCTCCTGTGTTCAGTTATTCTAACCCGGATACATCATTATACCAAGGGCCTTTCTCACCCATCAGGGCATCCTCATTGTATCCACCACCAAATAGTCCATTTACGAATCTCAGTTTGAACTCTCCACTGCCACCTTTACAAAACTCGGTCAGCTCAAATAGCAGCAGCATCAGTAGCAACAGCAGTACATCTAGTAGTAACAGTAGCAGCAATGGAGGCAGTGGTGGTGGGACCCCATCAAGTGCAGGTGTTGGAGGAGGAGGAGGGGGAATGGCTGGAAATCCGTGCTTTAACATGATTCCTTCAACATTACTAAGTCCAGCTCCCTCACAAGCCTCAACAAATTCACTCAGCTATGAGGATCTTCATGAGAAATCCCTTAGCCTTTTCTCACCTGTTTGGTCCATTTTCATGTCGGGAACAAAGGTTCGCTTTGTTGGTGGCATGAATTCAATGGACTGGTATTTGGCTGATTTTTTGGCTCAGAGTGGTGACTCATTGCTCCACAAAGGGGAGTATGCTCCTCATGGACTGGAGTTGAGAAAGGTACGTCCATAGTCCATAATATTATTTTTTCAGAACTGATCATATAATTTTCAAAAAAGTAAATCACATAATCTTTAGTTATGGTCGGAGAAAATTATAATTTCTGGGTTGTGAGAGTGTTGTAAATCCATTTATACATCTATACATCTGTCTATATTTCTTTTGAACAAGTACATTCTCATTTTACAACAACTTTTATTTTCTTTCTTATTTTTTTCCCTTGCTACCCTAAAATTCTTTTCTCTAAAAATATTCTTTTCATCGAGAGAGTGTCAAAAGATCCTCTTTTTTCGTTTGAAAAGGATCAAATTACACGTTCGTCGTACATGATGTTGATATACAGCTAATTTTGAATTCGCTTTTAGTTGAATGGAAGGTGGTACACTTATAACTTTTTTGAATTTAGTGATAAAAGCATCTTCATAAATTCACTGACACATGTGTGTGCTTGCATTGTAATAGCATCGCATTGAATTTTTTTCTTTTCATTGATCTTTCCTTTCTAATAGAATGCCGAAAAGAGTCCTTTAATATTTTGTATTCAGAGAAAAATGTATTTGAAAGCTTTCTTGATATGATAGAAATGAAGGTCATTATTTAAGAGAAGATGTGATCAATATTTCTTTCTATTTCCCTTTTTGAATTCATAACCAACTCAAGTGGAATGGCTAAAAAGTAGAGTGAGAGTAATACAATACACATGTCTTCGTTGTCTTCATAACAATTCATTTCTTCACTCTTAAAGGATTATTCCCGATTTCAGTTTTCATCATCAGCATCAACAATAAACTTATATCATTGTGATAAGTAATGACAATGAATAAAATTATCATATTTTTTCCCTCTTCCCATTCTATTTAGTTTACTATTAACAAAATATAAACATTTTTCCATTTTAATGGCTCAAATGTCATTACTTTTGACTGAATTCAACGTGTAAATATAAAAGGAAGGGTTGGAGCTGATTTTTATCATACAATTTTCTTGTATAATTTCCCTGATCTTTTTTCACATCTTTGGTTGAAGAAACATTCGATTGATTCTAGAATGAGGATTGAGAAACTTTTCATAAATGTGTAATACCTTAAATATATAACAAAAATGTAGGTAAATAAAGATTTAAATTTTTACAACTCATTTTATAATGTAGTCAACATTCACTCGAGATTATCCGGTCTGAATAAGAATACACTCGTTATAATGAACTGCTACTTTCAGCAGCCTTATGAATAATGCATTTCATGGAATAATAGTATGGAAATTTCTTTGATAGATCATCACAATATGCCAACAATAAATGTCACTTTTGTCTAAAAATCGGTTGAATAATAATGCATGTCATTTTTGACAAGTGAAGTGACACATGCTCTTTTCTGTAAATACTTTTCTTTCTTCATTTCTATCAAAATCCAATATTGTTTCATTTTACAAGTGTGTTGTGCGAAAAATTTACCCCATTTATGTACATTCATAAGACGACATTATGTCTTATTTTTATCGTATGATTTGATAAATGATGAAATTTCATAAAACGGTTTTTGATTTTTTTTAGCTTGTTATGACGAGTTCGCCAAAGGAGAGGGTTCAATTGACCTTTTGCCCCGTGGCTGACCCAAATCACCCGACGATAGAAATTAATTGCGAGCCTGGTCATCCTTTTATGGTGGATAAAAAGGGTAAGATTACTTTTTATTACAACATTAGTTCCTTACTTTAAAGTTACGTCAGCAGTAAGTCAAGTGTTCAGGAAAACGGTCAAAAAGGATATAGGACAAAATAAAAATCAGATCTCCACATCATGTACTTCATTCACAATTTATCCTAGACAGCGGATTTTTTTTATCAATATACGCACATGTCTACATACATGAAATGGTATGAGATGACTAAACGGTATCAAAATTTTAATTTTAAGCATTTCGTCGTCATTAAAATTTACATGTTTATTTACTGAGATGGAGAACTGGAATCTTTTCGGAATGTCAAATAAAGAAACGTAACAAATTTATTCTTACAACATGATGCATCTTTTTATCGTGTGGATGCTTATTGCTTCAAGCAGGTTTTCGTTTTAAAATATTTTTTAACGACAAGATGATAATAATAGCAGATTGAGTCTTTATGAAACAGAAAATGAGGTCTTTCGTCTGAACGTCTGTCTGTGAGTTGTCACACAGAAAATCTTGTGTCGCTGTTATGATTTTTGTGAACTAAATAAGTGTTATTGACACACGAGGAAAAATTGAACTATGCACTCTTCATTCGTTTCTACTTATTGGTATGCAAATCATCACTGTTGACAGTGATTAAGATAATTCCAGTTACTACATGTGCTTATTATATGCATAGTCTGTTCAGTCGCCTATAAATATACCGTATTATGTTTCTTATCAATCTTTATCAAAAGATTTAAGACTTCATAATAGTGAGCTGCTCTTTTTAGCTTAGTAAAAATTCAACCTATTTGAGCGACAAATATGTCGAATATTGATTACATCAGTTTTATAGTTTCAGAGATCATTACCCTTCCAGACAAGTTTTTTTTAACTGCTTTAGTTATTATGAGCATATAAAACTGAATCCTTGCATTTTTGAATTATAGGATGGTGTGCCGTTAAGCCTGAAGTGTTCCAAGAAAACTATGGTACTCCTTGTCAGCAGTTGGAAGGAGGGGATATATGCCTTAGCCTAAATGCTGCTAGGAGTCCTAACAATAATATAATTTCCATGAATAACAACAATCCTAATTTCCTTCAACAACATCAAACTATAATGCATCATAACCACAATGCCAACTATAACAACTCTATGGTGCATCATACCAATGTAACGTCATGTTCAAACACTAATTTTAACAACAATTCGATTATCACGTCCAGTGGAGTTGCACTAACTAACATGCACAATATCAGTCATCTCCACTCTGGTAACAACAACAATATACACACCAACGGCATGATCAATCCATCCATGACATCCTCATTAACTTCGTCAGCATCTTCAGTGGTTAAGATGGAGTTAAAAATGGATTCACATGAGATGAAGCCATATCCAATTTCCGTCCTTCCTCAAAATCAACACAGCGGAATGCCTATGCAACTTATGCAATCACCTCCTCCACCGCCAATGCAACACCCACAATCCAATCACCACCACCATCCTCATCAACGAACTCCTGGTGGAAGTGGCAATGGCAATAGTAGAAAAACTTATGCTTCGGTTCCAATGTCAGCGCCAGGCTCTCCAGCAAAAAGGGCTAAGGATGGTTCACAGACTGGGGACCAGCCAGCCAAAGGACGAAGGCCCATGAATGCTTTCCTTCTGTTTGCTAAGGACAAACGGCCTGAATTAATTCAGAAGTATCCAGGAAAAGATAACCGGTAATTACATACATGATGTCATATTTAATGACAAAATGGCTCTTCATAAAATGGATGGGTACGCTGGATATCTCCAGTTAAATATACTATCTTAATCTTAATGTCCGTTTTTTCTTATTTTGCAGAACGATAAGTGTGCTGTTGGGTGAAGCATGGCAAAAACTGGCCGCTCCTGAAAGGGAAAGATACGCTTCAAATGCCAAAGCTAGGGCAGAAGAGCAAAAACGAATTCATCCAGATTGTTGGAAGCGAAAGCGCTCACAGTCAACAAGCTCATAATGAAAATAAAGTTTAAGATCTCCGGCAAATGCTAATCATATTAAAACATCACACACACCCTTATTTATATAAATATAAGAGAAGTAAAATATTGTATACATTGACATATAAAAAGAATCTTTAGCGTATAAAAAAATTAAATTATGTATTTATAGTTATTTTACAAAGGGATACAAATAACCAATTCTCGAGTTTTATTATAGACGTAATTTGTATAGATTTGTAGAAAGAGTTCAAAATGATATTTGGCCAGGATTGGCCGGTTCAATTGTCGTGAAGCATGCAAAAAAGTGCTGACGATTTTCCTAGGAATCTTTTACGAAACAGTTTACAATCTGCATTGTAAGCAATCATTAACTAGTGTTGTATAAATCTATTTATCATATAACGTAACTTATAATAATATGCATTTTATATTTGTACAAGTCGCAATTTCAAATCTTCTCACTCGTCTCAATGTATACATTTATGTTGTTACTTTTACATTTCAAGTATGGTGGCGTTTGTTCAATTTCGTTTAAAAAAATCACTTTTTGTTGTATCAAGTCACTTATATACAAAACTTAATTAAATTATTTGTTGTCAATATTTTTACACTACTTTTTTGTTTTTGTCAAAATGTGCTAACCTTTTCACATCATTACTAAATAGCGTTCTCCTTACAACAAAACATATGTATGTATAAAAAAGTCGCTGTTTTTTGTTGTAAATTAAATCGTGTAGCTAGATTATGAATTGCTGATTGTTTGTAGGATATGTATAGTTTTGTATGAAAACTGCCGTTGTTCATAAGTTCATTGTTCACTATTATTTTTCAACGTACTAGTATACACACATTTGCTTGTCGATTTGAATAGCTTTAAACTGTGGTAAACCTTAATAATTATATGTTTAACTGTGTAACTTATATACTTTGTATGCTAGAAAAATAACAACTAGTTTTGTTATTTAGGTAAGTAAGGGCAATAATATTTTGTGTCTGAAAACGTCATGTTCATGTGATGTTTATATTTATATATGCATATATAATGAATTTTATTTTACGTCACATACAATAATGGAATCAAACAACTATAATGTTTTGATGAAATCCCAAATATGTTTACTTTTATATGTTGGAACAATCTAAAATTTATTATCAAAGAGAAAATACAATCATATATATGAATAGTGAGAATTTGTATTGAAAAACCTGAGAAAAAAACTCCATGTGACAAAAAGACAATCATTCTGTGAAATTCATAAAAATATATACTACTGCTACATTTATAAAACTACAATCCTAAAACAATCACGCCATCTGAGACCGGTGCATTGTTTTTATACTGTAATATATAAGTACTGTCTTTCATTTCAGATTTAAAACATACATACATAAACATTATTTTAGTGTAGCATTGTTAAATAAACGGCTAGAAAATTAGTGTTAAGCATTTCCCCCATTTTACAATACACAATCTACCATTTTAGTTCTGGGCAAACTTAGGAAAAAATGCATACGTCAATGTTAAAAATTTATGCAGAGGTCTGAGTCAAAAACCTTGACAAATCAAATAAACTTATCATCTATGATCTTTAAATGCTCCAAAGTAATTAGATTAATTACACCTTAGTTTGCATTTACTGCAAAAAATATTGAAAACAAATTGTTTGGTGTACAAAAAATGTAAAAAAATAATCCTTTTGTACTGTATGTTAAATCACAATTTATCTCAACGTAACAGTCATGCGCTTTGTGGGGACACTTTAAAATATTTAATCTCCTTTAGAAAGAAAGTTATTACTATACAAATACTACCATGGACCTGTAGAAAAAGCTTTCAGATTTTTAAAGATGCTCATTTCCAGAATTTAAAAAAATAATAGATGTTGCATATTATATTTATAGTAGTTTTCACACATGGATCTCAAACAAAAAAATCTTCAAAGGTTTATAAAGTCTATGAAAGTGATAATATGAATGAGTAACAATTCTTTTGATAAATGGCTCATGGAACACATCAAATCAAATTTAGACTATGAAAATTTCTCGTTTATACAAAATTTGTTTCTTTTTTTTGTGTGCTATCGCCACGCATAAATCTCAGCGATCACACAGCTTCACCTTCTTGTTTTAGAATGCCGTTTATCTCAATCCAGCTAAGATTAAAGACTCCCTTGTTAGCAATCATAAAATGAAGAGTATATATGAAAATCGATTATGTTTTTCTACTTAAATTGTATTTTAATATAAAAACCAATTTAGTTAAGATATGAAAACTTTACCCCATTTTGCCTTTCACTATGAATGTGTATAAAAATCTCATTTTATTTTGTAAATACAAATATTGTGAATACGCTTTTGTTCTTCCGCTTCATAAAATGAAGTACCACAAACAACCCAACCAACAAAACCCATCACTCAACTTATTCTTCCCAAATAATTGAGTGTGTATATCAGTACAGTGTAGCTGTTAAGAAATTAATGATCGATTACGTTTACAGAAAGCTAGAGCGACAATCGATCTCAAAATATTTTACAATAAATTGTTGTCTTTCAGACATTTAAAAACGATGTAATATTTTAAAATACATTGATGATACTTTGTAGAAAAATCAATACATATACAATATAGTTTTACGGAATGTAGACATTTAAATTATAAATTTTTGTAATGTAATAATAATGTATATTTAGTTAAAAGGGGAATCGGTCGCGATTAAAAAATCATGCAGAAATAATACAGTAAGCTAAATATGTGTGTATATTTTACAAGTCAACGTTTATCCGTTTGTTACATACTTCAAAACTTGTAATTAATGATTTACGATACATAAAAATGTGTGCTTCCTAATAAAAATGCATTGTTGGTTTTAAGTATAAATGACAAAATGAATTTGACACGGTTGATATTTTTATTTAAGTATTTTTATTTCCAAATTTTTAATTTCATAAAGATTCAACTGGATTGCATATACATGTTCATACTCATGATATTTACTTTGCTCACCCAGTTCATGTTAACAAACAATTTTACTTGTACCAATTATTTCATTATAATCACATTTTGCAATATTTATTTTATTAATTCAAGAATTTAGTTTTTTGCACTAGTAAACTAGTTCATACAGCTAAATTATTAATATAAATTGTTCAGCATCATTGCTGAAACAATGTTTACATCTATTTTGGCACCAACCTCGGAGAAGTTATCTACAGTGACATGCGATTTTTCATTGCTGGAAAATAGCAGACTGCTTTAATAACTGGGATCTCTACCCCTATTCCCTAAAAATAATTTCAGAACTATTAATTAATGCTTTATTTTTTGGCTTTAGTCTTATTCCAAAAGTATCTTTGGACTAACTCGTTGTCTATTAATTAACACTGAGTATATTACAATCAGAATACATCAAAGTATTCATTCTCTCACTAAGTTTATATGCATTTGATATAATCTCTTTACTTCTTTAATATATAATCTTTTTTTTCTTCTCCTGGAAGACGACTATTATTTTATAAACTCGTTCAGTTAATTGTGAACATAAGTTTGATCTACTGACTAAATATGAATAAACTTTTTTTCAGGTTTTGTTAAATCGTTTCGAATTATTGCACACGTACAGACTCTCCACACAACATATCACTCATTTTCACGATTGTCTTATGTAATGATAAAGTCTCAATTGATTGAGCCATTCATCCTGCTATACTATCTTCAAACATTTTCGAAAATATTTACTTTCTCCTACATCTATATGATATTTTAAATTTTAATACACAATTCATGGCAATTTAACTTTGTGCTACT
>JAQFZH010002771.1:0-15528 GCA_034695485.1 Entomobrya nivalis | reverse complement strand
TCAAAAGACAAATATGGACATGCATACAAAATGTTGACCAAGAACTTTTAAAACTATGCAGAGGTACATAAACTGAGTTTTAGAGTATAATCAAAATTGTAATTTACTTACACAATATTTTAAATGAACACTAGCACATTATGAAAATTTACACGAGATTCTAAAGGGTCAAGTTATATGTTTATTTATTTACTAATTGGGTACGTACATTAATTTTACATGTTTTCAAAATATGTAACGATTCAAATTTGTCAGCAGCAACAATGTTATTCACACTAGAGAAAATAGTGGTCATGCGCCGTTTAAAATTAAAATTAATCCCCAATAACAAAATGCCGTCAAATTTTAATTACTGTATTATTCAACTCAATAAGTTCAACTATTAATGACAATTTAAAATATTTTACAAACAAGTGAACCCACTAACTGATTACTTAAACTATATTTTGTGCGACAGTCCTCTTTTTATACATAATAATACATTAGTAGTCTTATCCGGTAAATTTTCTATCTAGCTTAAAAACAATACCAAATGAGTCGAAACGAACATACAATTTTGTGATCTAGGCTGATTGTTGTTACTAAAAAAACTACAATTGATAAAAATATTTTCTAGGATTTGTTGGAGATTCTTTTATCCATGTTCGCTAGTTTTTACTCAAAACTTATGTTTACAACTCCACTCAGGCATTCCTTCAGTTAAATTAATAACGATTGAAATTGGGATCTAAATCGAGGTACATGTATTTTTTTATTTGCTGATGGATGATTGTCTTTGCGGCACCGTCGCCTAAAATCAACTGACACGACTAAATTAACAATTTTTGCTTAGCCGATAAAAACTTATACGCACTCCAGCAGTAATTTTCTGATATATACAAATAAGTACACAGGCTGGGAGTTTAAGGCATTCAAGGATAAGAGAAATTACTACAGTCATGCCAGCCTAATTAGATGTTACTTTTAGCAGACAAACATCCATTTAGTTAGTTTGTTGGGGATTTATTAGGATTCATTTATGAGACCAGGTGCAAAAAATGGTAGAGAAATGCTATTCTTCGAATATTTAAACATATTCAAAAACTCATTTCTTATATATACCAATAGTACAAAACAAAATAATTCGTGCAAAATAATTATAAAGAATAATACGTACAAAAGTTACGCATTTAACTACATTTGTAAACACATGACATTTGAATAACCCAAAGCAATAGTCATTACTTTCGTTTAACTCGGTTTACAACAATTTCTCAAAACGAAGTCGCCAAATGCCATAATGTGATTTATTTTATTTATTGCCAAACTTTTACTTGAGAGAAACCAAACAATTACTACGAAGTTGTACAAAAAAGTTTCACTAAAAATATGCAATTCACAATTTCTTGGTTGAAACATAAAATATAAACTTTCTACGTTACAAAGGAGATCAAGAATATTTTAGTAACTCATCATGTCTATTGACAATGTTTGACCAAGTGATATCTTAACCCGCTTTGTCGCGCAAAAGAAATTGAACATTTGTGGCACTTGAAAGGCTTTTCACCTGTATGTACTCGCATGTGTGCCGCTACATCACGCTTCAAAGAGAATCGTTTGTCACACAAACTACAAAGATGCTCTTTAATTTGATGATGTACAAATTTGGTATGCGTTTTCAAGCTTCTTTGTTCAGTAAAAGTTCTCCCACACAGATCACAAGCAAAAGGTTTTATACCAGTGTGAATTGTCATGTGACCCTTTAAACTTCTTTTTTCAACAAACTTCTTGTGGCAGAAGTCACAGCTGTGACTCTTGATGGAATTGTGCATATTTTCGTGTTGGCGTAGTAACCCTTTTTGTGAAAACGTTTTGTCACAAATTTGGCAGCGGTAAGGCTTCTCTCCAGTATGTCTTTGAATGTGGCCTTTGAGAGCACTAGCTGATCCCAGAAACTTCGAGCACAAGCCGCACTTGAATGGCGTGTCTGTTTGATGTGTATTCAAGTGACGTTTCAAACTACTTTTTCGGGTAAAATTTTCTTCGCAATGGTCACATCTAAATGGTTTGATTTGAAGATGTATCAACTCATGAGGTTTCAGATGGGATTTCTGGGGAAATGATTTGGGGCAGTGTTTGCACGAGAAAGGCTTCTCCCCAGTATGAGATTTAATGTGATTTCTCAATTCAAACACACTAACAAATGAGTCTTGACATAACTCACATAAGTGTGGTTTCTCGTTAATATGTCTCAGGTAGTGTTCTTTAAGGTGGTTTTCACTATTAAAAGCTTTGAAACAAAAAACGCATTGGTGCCTTCCAAGATGCCAATTGTTATGTCTTCGTAAACTACTTTTTAAACAAAACACTTTTTTACAAACATCACACTTAAAATTCTGAGACGCCATTTGGTCTGGTCTATTATGAGCTGAACTATAGTTCGATAAGTAGTGAATGAAAAGACTTTGGCGTACTAAATCACTTCTAAAATGTTAACTATTTTGGAGCTATTCTGTTCTCTAATTGACCAATTGTCTTATGTCTCAAGGTTGTCACAAATATTCGTTTTCATTGATGTTTCAAGAAAGAAACAAGTCAAGCTCTGTGTAAATGAACACCAATATAAATTTCAACTGAACAGAAAAACTATTCCATTCACCTCTTCAGCAAATGTGAATTGAAACACTTGGCATGAAGTTTAGTGAAATTAATGCCATTTACACCAAGAGTATGGCTTTATTCGTTAAAAATAGAATGCATACAATACACTAGTGTAGATATGCACGAATCGGTAATTCTGGTGCGTGTTTGCTTTTACCATAATCAACACAGGGTTATGAACAGGGGAATATAGACGAGGTAGGATTGGGTTTAGTAAGCTGTAAATCCAAATGATAAGATAACACGTACGCACACATGTCCTGTAAATTTGTAATCCCTACTAATATTTTCAATCGTAGAGTCTCAGTAACTTACGACTTGTGTACATTCCATCGTTTCCAAAATACTCAAATGCAACCACAACTACACAAAAGTGCATGCTGATGTATTGTAATACGCACTGTTGAATGGGATTAAAATGAAACTACGTACGCTGTCACGTACGCCAACGTTTAATAATTAGGGGTACAAACGCATAAAAAATATATATTCATGCGCACATTTACCAGCAAAGAGGAACATAAAGCACTAACGATAATACTATTCACATGTATTATATTTGATAATGCTGCTTGCTTTTATCGCATTGCAGCATTGTCAATTAGAACTTAATCGGGAAGTTAACTTTATAGGAATTTGAAACTAGTTTTGGATTTAAATACACATGCTCCTTTACCTAATTTTGAGTTAGATTGTGTTTTAAAATACGTGACCATATATGCTTCTTATACAGCATATTTTGAAAAGTATTAGTTTTGAAACCTTAGAAATTTCAAATATTAAAATGCTGAGAAATATGACTAAATTTTAGAAAATACTGAATAAAATGAAATAACAAGAAACTAATTTTATTTACACAAGCTTTATTTGTTAAATTTATAAAAAATAGCCTATCTTTAGCAAATCTTATTATATATTTTTTCTCGTTTGCTAACGTTAATAAAATCATGACATTTGCTAATACACAAACTGATACAAGTCAGCTAAATTTCACCAGATTCAAATATTTTCTGCAAGCCAACCTGAATGTGAGTGTGGAAATTATTTTACAAGGACGAATATATTAATTTACCATAAAATGTCCCATTAAAAGGTAATGGTTGGAAGTATTTAAATCAATCTTTAAATTTATTAATTGTGAAGGACCAAATGACTTCGTAAAGTACCTTCTCGAGCGAACCCACGGAAACACTTTTGACACTTGAAAGGCTTTTCCCCTGTATGAACTCTGATATGTCTTCCCAAATCGTATCTCAAAGTGAATCTTTTGCCACATAGATTACAAATGTGGTCCCTAATTTGCTGATGAACAGCTCTGATATGTTTTTTCAGGCTACCTCGCTCAGTAAATGATTTTCCACATGATTCGCATACAAATGGTTTTAAAACGCTATGTGACGCGATATGCCGCTCAAAACTATCTTTGTCACTAAAAGATTTTGGGCATATTTGACAGCTATGCCGTTGACTCGAACTGTGTTGTAGTTTGTGTCTCCGTAGTAGTCCCTCTTGTGCAAATGTTTTGTCACATATTTGGCATCGGTAAGGCTTTTCTCCGGTATGTGCTTGAATGTGCTTTTTGAGCGCACCTGCTGATCCCAGACACTTAGAACACAAGCTGCACTTGAAAGGCGTGTCTGGTTGATGTGTATTCGAGTGCCTCTTCAAATTGCTTATTCGGGAGAAGCTTTTTCCGCAATGAGTACATTTAAATGGTTGGATTCCAAGATGCTGTAACTCGTGTAATGTCAAGGTAGACTTGCGGGTAAAAGATTGTTGGCACTGTTTGCACGAGAAAGGCCTTTCCCCAGTATGAGACTTAATGTGGCTTCTCAATTCATAGGCACTTACAAACGAATCTTCACTCAAGTCACAAAACACTGCTTTCTCGTTAATATGTCGCAGATAGTGATTGCTAAGTTCGCTTGCACTACTGCAAGCTTGATAACAAAATGCGCATTGGTGTCTTCCAAGATGCCAATTTTTATGCCTCTGTAAATTACTTTGCGAACTGAACACCTTTTTACAAAAATCACATTTGAATATGTTGGTGGCCATTTCAAATATTTTTGAGATAAATTTTAAGTCGACATGCAGTGAATAGGAGGAGCTGGGCTTTGTGACACGTCAAAAATTTAAATTAATAGAAATAAATTCTGTTAATAATGGGAACTGGGCAAATTATTCTGTCTCAAACTTGTCGTAAATAGTAGGATATTGTTTGTCACTATCACTGTTTCAAGAAGGAAACTGTCTAAAATAGTGCTTCGGGTCGAGTGGGAATCAACTTTATTGTAAATCACAACAGGAGAATAAAACTAGGTTTCAAACCAACATTTTTTACTTGAACCAATGGATTTACCCATTAAAAATAAAATGCATGCAGTAAAATACATACGAATGTGAGTACTTTGATGCATGCATGGTTGTATTTGCTATAATGAGTAAATACATAACCGTATGTCTGGTCACTGCATCATTGGTTTAAGTATTGAAGCCGCACTTATGTACGTAGCATGTGGTGTAAATTAGTAATCCTCAATAATAGTTTTAGAATTTCTCCCTACAAATGGTACGAACTCAGCGGTATGTAAAGCAAAACTAGCTACAATTTGATCACATACACAAACAAGGGCCGATCCATTCTAATTATCCCCACTGCGGTTTGTTGTTAAAATTATAATATATACGTTGTCACATAAGCCCAAATTCAATATTTAGGTGCGCACACATAAATAAATTTGTGCCTGTATCGTTTTTACGCTGGTCTTGATTGACTTTACTTTTTTGAAAAAATATGGGTACGAATATTTTATGGCTAGTCTGGTCAACGGAAACCCATACATATTTAAATTATACTGAATGCGTCTCTGTTAGCTCTGGGTGAATATTAAAAGAAAAACACTGGATATAAGCCAGTTCGGATGTTATGCTCATTGCGATATGCATACACAAGCAGTATAAGCCATATGTATATAGGTAGGTATGTATACAAATATGCTTCTCGAATGTTGTAGATCTCGGCTTTGTGTATGAGAAGTTATTAATCGCTAATAGGAAATTAAAAGCGGGATTTAGGTAATTCAAAATTTTCTACTGTTAACAATTTATATATTAGACTTAAATTGGAGATGAGAATGAATGACTTATTCTACATGTTGTGAATTTGAAAAATAATTTGAAATATTGAGGAAACAATTAGATCTCAATAACTTTGCACTTAAGCGATTGAGTCGGCAGTCTATTCGTACTCAGCCACTGTAAATGTTCCCAGAAAGAAATACATCAACAGTATTAGTCAAGCTCAGTGAAAATAATAACTGATTAGAAAACTACAACTGATGACCTGAGTAGTAACTCGGAAATTAAAAATAGGTTTTAAATCGAAAAAAAGAATGCCAAACAGACCTAGAATTTACCCCTTGAAATACGATGGCTGCAGTATGATATATATGCAAGGGCGTACTATGTTGACTACATGCATAAATGCCTTGTTTCTGCGGCACTGGTATATCGTAGATCAAATGGATAGTAGGATATTCATATCGCATACCTAGGTAATCCAACGTACTGGTTTCGAAAGTAATGTCTCCACTATTTACGAACATGAACTGAATTTTAAAAGATAGTGCAGATTGGAGTTTATTTACATTAAAGTTTAGTAAAAGTTTAGAAAACATATTTTGTAAACTTACTTATGTAAATCGTTATGAAATTTGTTTCAGTAAGATTTTTATAACATTTTTGTCGACTCTATATAACCAATTTAATATTTTTGGCAATTACTTCAAATTAACTTTGAAATAATTCCTCAGTCTGTGCTTGTCCTAGACATGATTTTTTAATATCAAACGCATTTAGGCTAATATTCCATTGAATTAGCATAACATGGTAAGAAAGATGAGTCTCTGGTTTTTGCATGTCATACACATATTACTTGCGAGCGCACTAATTATATGCCACAAATATACCTCAAACTCTATCGCTTTGACATAAAATAATTCGCATGATTAGCATACCACTTTGTATCACAATTGCGTCGAATTACATCTGGTCATGTATCAAGTAAAGCCAATTCATTTTATTAAAGTTAAAAAAGGAAAATATATGCACATTGGTGTACACGGAATAAACTTAATGACGTTCATATGAAGAAAAGCCCGTTACTTAAAAACGTATTATTCTTATTAACCACAGCTTTATCATCATCTTTGAACCAACAAAAATCAGTTCTGCAAACCACCAGAAAGAAGGCAGAGTAGCAAGTTGGCTAATCTGATTTATTAATTTTAAACAAAACTGACTTGCTTTAGTAACGTTTAATGATAACTAATTTGTTTCAAGTGGTCCTCCAAATAAGATTAAAATCCGTTTATTAGCAGTTTCAAAACATGTTTGAGGAATAAATCGTACAGACGGACTCAAATTAACGACAAAGAGTTTGAATTTTTTGTTAACAATTTATCAATTGTTATGTTGTGTATTCACATAGGATTGATGAATAGATTTTAAGATGGAATGACGTTTAATGGAATTTTTGATTTATTTTTGGATGAAAAATCAGGTCATTTAACCCAACACCCAAAGCCAAAACTCGTCTAACCAGACTGCAATTACATTGATTATTTTAAGATCCATTATCAGTTTATTTTAATGAAAATGTCAATCCCTACTTGAAAACAATTCAAATGATATAAAAAATAGATTTTTTAAAAATATAATAATACGGCAACCAAGCTGGACAAAAATAGTATTTCAAATAATTTCACTGTCATGTTTTGTTTTTGATCATTAATTTTTTACCAAAATGTTCTTTTAATTGTTTGATTAAAGGCTTGATCCATAATTTCATATTGAAATTTTCGTTCAAATATATTTTATAAATTAAAAAATCTTGATACCCTGTACAGTATATTAAACGTGTAATTGAAGTCAGACAAAATATTTATTTCTTGTGCACGGCCAAATGCTTTATTAAATGGTTTTGCTGCGTAAAAGAAGTAAAACATTTGTGACACTTGAAAGGCCTTTCACCCGTATGAACTCGCATGTGTTCCGCCAATCCACTGCTGGAAGCAAATCGTTTCTCACACAAATTACAAACATGGTCTTTAATGTTTAGATGTACAGCATTAGTATGTGTTTTCAAGATACTTCGCACTCCAAAGGCTCTTCCGCATAATTGACAAACAAAAGCTTTCAAACCAATGTGAATAGCCATATGCCTCTTTAAATTGGGTTTTCGTACAAACTTCTTGTGGCAAACCTCACAGCTGTGAAACTTGTTGAAATTGTGTCCAATTTCATGGCACCGTAGGTCACTTTTTCGTGCAAATGCTTTGTCACAAGTTTGACATCGGTAAGGCCTCTCTCCAGTATGTCCTTGAATGTGTTCCCTGAGAGCACTTGCTGATCCCAGATACAAACTTAGAACACAAACTGCACTTGAATGGCGTAACTGTTTGATGTGTATTCAGATGGTTATTCAAGCAAGTTTTATAGGTGAAACATTTTTTGCAATAATTGCACTCAGACGGTTTGCTTTCAGCATGTGCAATTTCATGTATTTTCAGGTTAGATTTATGGGAAAATGATTTTGGACAGTGTTTGCACGAGTAAGGTTTTTCACCTGTATGAGATTTAATATGACTTCTCAAGTGAAGGTCTGACACAAACGAATCTTTTCACAAGTCACAAAACTCGGGTTTCTCGTTAATATGCCTCAGATAGTGAAGATAAAGATGGTTTGTATCTCTAAAAGCTGTGTCACAAAAAATGCATTGGTACCTTCGAATATGATTATATTTGTGTGTTCTCAAACTTTTCTCTGAACTAAAAACTTTTTGACAAACATCACATTTAAAATTCAGGGACGCCATTTCAGCTTGATATGAGCCTAACTAAAACTCGTTCAGTAATAAATAGAAAGAAATTATATTATTCTTTTACTTTAAAATTAATAACTAATATTAAATATGTTTTTAATTTGCGGCAATAATAGGCTTTGTACATCGACTTATATGTATCATAAATAGTCAGGCGTTTTCAATTCCTCAAACTATTGATATAAAGTAAAGTATTATGTTAGCGAAACTTTGTGGAAACACAGTTTTGTTGAAATTTACAACCGAACGAGAGAAAAGCTGAGCAGCTACCACAAAATAAATACTACTAAGCTTCAAGGAGAGCCAAAAATACCATTTAAGTCAAGGGCTTTATCCTTGAAAATATAATGCATGCAACACATTCCATACGCAACTGGGTACTTTTGGTGGACTTTTTTTGTATATACATGCATGTCTTCTCACTGCGGAACAGGTTGTAGGAATCAAGGATTAAATAAGCACGTACAATTTTATGCATGTAGCATGTGCTGTTAATGAATGACTACCTTCACTAGTTCCATAACCATGTCTCAGCTACTTACAAATGGTAGAAATTCAAAAATACGTACATAAATATACCAAATTAAACCAAACCTTCCCACAATTCCATACTACCGCATTCTTATAATCCCCTACTTATTGGTATTTGCGTATAAAATTATACTACGCTATCACGTATACCAAACATCAATATTTGGGTGCACGCACGTTTGAAACTCTCGTCAACTTTTAAAAGATAAACCTGGACTTTGTGCAAAATTGTGACATATGCACTGGTGCATTCATTTACAATAATGTGAGCGTTTTCATATTTTCTCTAAGGGACATCTATACACACTCAAAGTATATTGCCTTCGCCGTATTTAAATTTACTTTGTACGACGAAATTTACGACGCATTTCATATTTAGAATAATTTAATGCGTTACCTATTTTGAGTGGCGTTTAATAATTCGTAAGGGGTAATATAACCTAATATAATATTTAGAAAAATTAGATTAGCATTTTGAAATTCGAATTTGATTTATGCTTGTCAACAATGCACTGTTTTATGGTGTTAGATATGTACAAACATGTACAATTTCACGCATGTACCATACATGAATTCCAATTGCTACCGGTCTAAAAAAATTAAACCTTCGATTCCTCCGACGCATTGCATCAATAATTTCGTGTGGGCATTTCCATAGCCCATATGACCATATTTACACGGGCCAACACCCAAAAGAGATTTTTGGACATCATTAAACTCATTAAAATGCATTAATGAGAAGTCTGCTATTTATGAAATCAAATCAATAATTTGAAGAAGCTACTTATATGCCTGCTAGTATTCCTTCCTTGCGCTATCACTATTCCGTCTAGCTGTATTACAAGTAATCAATACTTTATTTTATTCACGAAGTTTACTTTGAATAAGCATAATACTTTATTTATTTATTGCTGTAATTTCACAAATTGTATTCAAACGGAAAGAGTTACTTAAGACCATTTACATTAGACCTCAAATTATTATGATTTAATAAGTTAATTCAGAAAAAATAAGTTTATTTTTATGTGATTTTATCTCAACATTAGAAAATAAGTTTTTACAGCACTAGCGTAATGCGGTGAACACTTAATGCTGCGAAACATGGTACAAACTAAATATGTTTTGCAAAAATTTATTTATTTATTAATTAAAAGTCATGTATAAATAAAGGTACATAAAACTAAGCATATTGCCTTCAATTCAACACAATATTTTATTGTGTAGAGGAAACGAAAACTATTTTGGGGAGAGGAAAACTACTTGTTGTACATAAAACAAGAAGTCCACTTAAATGGAGGTGTTCATGGTAAAGGTGGCTTTCCTTGAATACTTTTGAGCAGAATATAAATATAACGGACCAGAATTCATGTTTTTCATTCAATTATTTTATTCGCTCTAAATATTCGGTTTGTTGATAAGCTACTAGTCCTAAATAGAAAGAAATTTTTAATGCTAATACATATGCAACGGTTAAACTGAATATAAGAACGGTTACAAATATTCCGAATTTACAAAATTTGGAAATACAGTATTCAATTTAATTATTCTAAATATTATAAAAACACTTTTAATATAAATTAAATTACAAAAATATATACAAGTATAAAATGTTTCAGTAAAATTATCTACCGAAAGCTTACAAACAGAAATTTCAAAGGTTTCAAAAATAGTTTATAGGCTGGTGGAAGTTTTCAGACAAGTCGGTATGATGCTTGACCAATGTTTTAAATAAAGAATATTTGCACAAATTGCAGAAGTTTGCATAAAAAAAATCTTTTAGTAACAGCACTTTTAATTAAAAGAGGTCCAGTTAAACAATTGACATCGTACAAGTATACTATTCCAAAAAATTAAGCCAATATAAATTATAGACTATCGTGGACGGTAAAATGTCGTGTTAGTGCTCTTCTATGTCCGAATGTGGCTAAGCATGTTTGACACTTAAAAGGCTTTTCACCCGTATGAACTCGCATATGTTCCGCCAAATTACACTTGGAAGAGAACAGTTTGTCACATATATTACAAACATGGTCTTTTATTTGATAATGTACAACTTCAGTATGTCTTTTTAAGCTCCCTTGCCCTGTAAATGCTCTTCCACACAATTTGCACGAATAAGGCTTCAAACCACTGTGAATCGCCATGTGCCCCTTTAAACTTTCTTCACTACGAAACTTGTTGTGGCATACTCTGCAGCTGTGACGTTTGTTTGAACTATGTCCCTTTTCATGTCGAATTAGATGACTCTTATCTGCAAATGATTTGTCACAAAATTGGCAGCGGTAAGGCTTCTCACCAGTATGTCTTCGAATATGTTATTTGAGTGAGTGTGCGGATCCAAAACACTTTGAACACAAGCTGCACCTGAAAGGCGTATGTTTTTGATGTGTATTCAAGTGGCATTTCAAATTAATTTTATGGGCGAAACTCCTTTCGCATATGTTACACTTAAATCGTTTGATTTCTAGATGAAATACCGTGTGTGTTGTCAGGTTACATTTTTGAGAAAATGATTTGGGACAATGTTCGCACGAAAAAGGTTTTTCCCCAGTATGAGATCTAATGTGAATTCTCAATTCATTGGCACGCACAAACGAATCCTCGCACAAATCACAAAAATTAGATTTCTCATTGATATGTCGGAGATAGTGAATGTTAAGATCCTTTTGACCACTGAAAGTTTTATTGCAAAATATACATCGGTGAGTTCCGCGATGAACTTTAAAATGCGTTTGTAAATTGGTTTTAGATCTAAAAACCTTGTGACAAACATTGCATTTGTAATTTTTGTGCTCCATCTTAGTGAATTTAAATTTAATTGAATCACATCAAACAGTAAGCAGCAAAAAACTTAGCCGCTTGTTTGCCTGTTTAAAATTATGGTGCAACATGTCAATTAGTACGGCCTTTTAACGAAAACCACTATCTTTCGAATTAATTTGCCCAGAGTTGAATTTGTAATAACATCATTGGATTCAAATTTTCTCACTATTGTTATCATAAATAGCAAGATACGTTTAAAAGTAATTTCAATAAATAAAGTAAAGTTACACTATGTGGAAACTTTGTTATCTGAACAACGTAGAAACGAGAAATGTTCTTCACACTACACCAGTTCTTCATGTTGTAAGTCATACAGTCGGGTAAAGCACAAACATATTATACTTGTGCATTGTCAGGTGCAGTAGTGATATTGTGTATTGTATCTATGCGGTATGCTTCACTGTGGATTACCACAAATACAGATTTGCCACTGTATAAGTCGACTATCCTTTATACAGTGAAGGTAGCTTGAAATCTAAGCAGTTAAGGATGTGTGGTAATGGATTTACTCAACATTTTTGTTTGGCAACACAAGTCTAGGGTTATTGCTTGTAGCATGCATTCTACATTAACATGCACCATTACATTTGGCACACATTCATCAAATACGTCAAGTGTACCCAAATTTCAATAACACTGACAAAAATGAATCGTCTGATTCTATTTACATTTTTTTATATTTATCATGCCTGAATGCTGGAATGCATGTAGTCACGTATGCCAAGATTGCCAAGAATTGCTTTTGGTGTAACGTCTGTAGCATGAGGTCAATTTAATAATGTGAACATGAAACAAGGCCATTTTACTGGAATCATATAGCTCTCATTAGTGATGATTCTTTACCATCAGCGTGTTCTAAGTAAATGTTTCGTTCAGCAATCACATGGAGAGATTGTAAAATAGCGAACTAGTTAATCTTACTTTACTTAATTTATATACAATTGAAGTGCTTTAGTAATATGTAATGATAGCTAGTTTGTTTCAAGTGGTACTCGTAAGATGTAGAAATATTTTATTGTCGATTTTACAATAAATTATCAAAATGCATGTGCTTAAATATAAGCTCGATCGTACGTGCCATCCAAATCCCATGATTTCTTTTACAAATCTTTAAACCTATCATGAACAAAGTCTCATATTAATTCAAATTTAAAACTTTTGTTTAGTTCATACAAAGTTACGTCACTTCATGAATAAACATTGGGAGTACTGGCGTAAGTCCAAGCCTAGCAGCACCAGCATGCATGCATAAATATTCAATTGAACAAATACGAGACCAGTTTCATAAACGGCTTACATTAAATAGTAAATTCGTCGTGAGCTCCTAAAAGTCTGTATATGTTGATAAATATTATGGTAAATGGACAATTGTATGCATGTGTGCAGACCAAAATATTTAACATTGGCATACGCGATAGGGTATGCATTGTTTGTTTCAACACAATCCACAGTAGTCATTTGAATGCTATTATGGTATGCACGTGCCAAAAGTACCTAATTTCGAATTTCTTGTTTTACAGGTATCCCATTTGTAACAAGTTATACCATCGATTTAAGTGGAATCTTTTGCCATTAACTTACAGGCTAAACTGTCATTTCTCAAGTAGCTGCTCACGTCAATGGTTCGTTCTGTTATTATTATCTGGCCTAAAACAATCTTGATTTTCACAGAGTTCGACTCATGTGTTTATTTTATTTTAAATAGTAATAGTGACTGACAACTTACTATTCTATATAATACGTTCCAGATAGAAATTAGAGCTAATTGTCATCAATCAACAAGGTCGTTCCATTTAGTTGATATTTAAGAAGCGCAGTTTACTTACTTACTTTCGAATTTTTGTTAGACTCATATAAATCTCAAATGGCGTCCCAGACTTTGAAATCTGATGTTTGTAAGAACAGTTCGAATTCAGAAATAAATTTAAGAGTGCATAATAACTGCCGTGTTGGAAGAAACCAATGCGTGTTTTGTAGCAAGTCTTTACAAGGTGCAAAACATCTATACATTCACTATCTCAGACATATTAACGAGAAACCAGTGTTTTGTGAACTGTGCAAAGATGTGTTTGTGAGTGACTTTGAATTAAGAAGCCACATTAAATCTCATACTGGAGAGAAGCCTTTCTCATGTAAACAGTGCCCAAAAACATTTTCCCAAAAGCGTAGCCTGAGGCGACATGAGTTGCTACATCTTGGAATCAAACCATTTGTTGTATGAATGCCCCCTTTTACATCATGACTAAATTACCTGCCCATATTCCATTGTCTCATTGAACTCTTCAATTCATCTTCCAGACAAGTTAACCTTGAACAGTAAACGAACTTCTCTTCTTGTGCTTTAAAGTGTATATTATGCAGTGTGAATTCTTGATATTGCATTGTGCATACTGACTGACTAACCAAGTTATAATATGCAATATTCAATGTGCATTCTATTATTTTACGTCTTTTGTATTATGCTTACTTTTAACTATAAAGCTTTTGTACACCCATGATTCGATGTTCTTTTGCATTTCAGCTTCTCAATAAAACTGACGACGATCAACTCTTTTCACAATATAATTCATATCGTGTTTTGCATAATTATTCCACATAATTAATACCACGTTAACTGGTAATACTAAACATTCAAGTGTAATCATTGCGATAAACGTTTCACCCAAAAAAATCATTTGAAAATCCACGGGAATACACATCAAACAGAAACGCCATTCAAGTGCACCTTGTGTGCGAAGTGTCTA
This sequence comes from Entomobrya nivalis, assembly GCA_034695485.1. NCBI lineage: Eukaryota > Metazoa > Arthropoda > Collembola > Entomobryomorpha > Entomobryidae > Entomobrya > Entomobrya nivalis. Next base: position 905 of record JAQFZH010002771.1, on the reverse strand, counting down.
GGATCAGCTGAATCTCTCAGAAGCCACATTCAAGGACATACTGGAGAGAAGCCTTACAAATGTCAAATTTGTGACAAAGCATTTGCACGAAAAAGTCCTCTACGGGAACATGAAAATACGCACAGTTCCAACAAAAATCACAGCTGTGAAATATGCCAAAGGAAGTTCGTTAAAAAAACTAACTTGAAGCATCACATGACAACTCACAGTGGTTTAAAATCGTTTTCGTGTACATTGTGTGGGAGAGCATTCGCACGACGCTGCAGCTTGAAAGTACATATCAAAGTTGTACATCATCAAATTAAAGACCACGTGTGCAATTTGTGTGACAAACGATTCTGTTCGAATTATAAGTTGGCGGTTCACATGCGAGTTCATACAGGCGAGAAGCCTTTTAAGTGTCATATATGTTTTACCGCATTCGGACATGAAAGTGGACTAAAACATCATTTGGCCGTTCACAATTAGCAAATGTTTTAATTGCTTTTAATTACTTGAAAATTAAACTTTAAAATGAAGTAATTTTTATGCATATTTTGATTTTATTTTTGTCTAAATATTTATGATTGCATCAAAAAATACGAAAGCTTTCAGACTTGATGTAAATCATTTGAAGGTAAAACGCCATAATTTCTTTCATCTAATTTATAATCGCTGCATAGACATAATCTCATGTTATGTTCGATCCAAAAGTTGCATTACATTCATACACATTTAAGTTAGTTAAGAATTAAAAAATTGCAATACTGGCATACGTGCAATCCTGGCAGTATTAGCATGCAAGTATTAATGTCTAGTTGAACAAATATTAAACGGGTTTCATAAATGGATGTAAATTGAGTAGTGCATGTGTTGTCGTTTTTCTATTAGTCTATATCCAATGTCAAATGTGTACATTTATGGTT
>JAQFZH010002770.1:0-15528 GCA_034695485.1 Entomobrya nivalis | reverse complement strand
ACCAACCACTATGTGTTTCAAAATTCTCATGAAACCTAAAAATTTAGGCTGGACTTATAAAAAGTATACACACTGTAGCAGATCCCAGAAACCGGTCACATAAACTGCATTTGAACGACGTTTCTGTTTGATGTTGATTCAGGTGTCTTTTCAAACTGCCTTTTGTAGGGAAACTTTTATCACAGTGCTCACATTGGAATTCTCTTATCCCACTATGTATGTATAAGTGGTGTGATTTGAGACACCTGGCAGTGGAGAATGATTTTAAACAAGCATTGCATTTGAAAGGCTTCTCTTGGGTGTGCGTATTGATATGTATCCTTAAATTGCTATTCGTTGCGAATGTTTTGTCACACAACTTGCAAGAGTGTGGTTTCTCATTTACATGTTGTAGGTAGTGAATAAAAAGGTTATGCTCGTTACTAAATGATTTATGGCAAAATATGCACTGGTGAGTTCGAAGATTAACCTTACTATGTGCTACTAAACTTTGCTTTGAACTAAATACTTTTTCACAATCCCCACACCGAAATGTTTTGGAAGCCATCTCAATTTCGTCCTATAGAATTAGTAAATATTACGATTTGCAAGAGTTCTTTGAATTTAAGTCTCCTATGGGTGGTTCGACCTGATGATAAAATAGTTAGTTATTTTCACTGGTATTGTGACCCGAGATATGATTTAGTTTCTGATTCCATTCAGATAACCAAATTAGGAATTCAATTAAAAAAATGAGCTTCATTAGTTTAAAAGTACGTGCATTCATACTTAAGAGATGTAATTACGCTAATGCACGGTGTTGATGGGTTGGTTTGTGGGATTTCCTTGCGCAAAAAACTTTGTTTTATTTGCTTCTATACTATTGGATTTAATTACCACATGATATTTGGATTTCTTTTATTAAAATAGACGAGTTCTTTAGGAGTTCTAACTTTGATGTGCGTGCACCAAACACACATGCTTAACTGCACACATATTTTCAAAACAGTCACTTGTGCTATAAATGAAATAGTACTTTTGTTGACATGTATCACGCACATTCAATATGCATGTTCTTGTTCCTCTTGCTTCTGTCATGATTAGTAATGCATAACGTTTGACATGCACCCGTCATCAGAATGTAGAGCGCGAAACGGATTATGTGACCACATTTTGTGGGCCTCTTGTATGACGAGCGACTACTAAGCATGCAAGCTAGTTCGTATTTATATATTCACTGTGTACCTGGTACGCATAGTAGGCCGGAAAGGACATTTGTTTTTACCGTTCTGACTGACTCTTTTTTTGCTGGGAATGTTAATGTATTGAGAGCATTAAACTTATATTGTCAATCTTTCCAGAACACAAGCTGCATCGAAAATCATTTTTTTAGAAATTGAACAGGGCAAAATTTACTGCATAAAATCTTGCAGTGAACCTAAACATCCAGTAAACAAATACGCATGGTTTAATTTTACAAGATAGCTTATTCATTAACCTTTTAATTTAGCAGGTAAAGGCTGTGCAGAAAATTATGGTTAACTTTTTTAGTTGTCAAATATTGAATTGCAGATGAATAAATGGCTTTATTTATGACAACAAAACCTTCTTATTATTTCTAAACTAGTGAATTATATTCAAACCTTACATGAGATCTATACAGTCTACATTTACGAAATCAGAATCAGCATTTCATTTTAAGAATAGTATATTTATCGAACGTCTTTCAGTACTAGATTTCAAAAAGATTCCTACTTCAGAATTTTTACTCACAATACTTGTAATATAAACGAAAAGAAAAAAGGCGCATAAATTGTTTTTATTATATATTTTATAGGATGTAACGATAGGTCTGTAAGTGGTGACTAAAAATATGTTTTTTATCTTACTCACTAGCATAATGGTTATTTTCATTGGTCAAAAAGATTCGACTTGTTCATTCAAACTCAAATGTGCGTTTTCATATGTCGGCCTTAACTACTTAATTACGCTCCATTAAATGAGTTTGCCGTTTTTGGTTCAAATTATATTCGTTTTACTCCGTTCAAAATCCACTTTATAGGTTTATTACTGGATGGTAGACACATATTAAACACACATGGTAATATTGTCAGTTTTTACATCTTCAATGCATGGGAACGTATGCGAAATACATATATATAATCCCAACTATAGAATGAGTAAAAGGAACTGATATGCATTTTGAATGCACGTTTGAGGTAGCACATCAAGTACTGACAAGTACCCATCTATTTAAACACATGGGTGGTAGTAAAAATAAATACACAGAAGGTATACGCATACCGAATGGCGATTACTGAAGCAAATGCACGTACGTAAAATCTGGATACCAAAACCATCACGTGATGATATGATCACAATTCACCAACATCGTTCTAGCCAAGCAGTGGCAGAGCAGACAGTCGCCGTACAACTCAATTCAGTAAAATTGTACTAAATATCAGCGAAATCATTTTGTATTATTACAGTCGCTACTCTTGCAGAAAAATATTCAAGTTTTTCGTAAAACCTTAGTTCTTTTCTTATTGTCCAATCTTTTAAATGGCAAAGATCGTATAAATTTTCGATAGCTTTTTATTAAAATCAGATCCAAACTTTATCGGATCTCAGCCTACACCGGCACGTACAGCAACAAATTGGTTTAGAATGAATTTCGGAACTGTCATAAGGTCATTTGTTTCATAAAGCTCTTGTAATTCATAGCAACCAGTTTTATTATAATCTGTCATTGAAATGGCTTCCTACAGTTTTGCCTGTGGATCATGTGAAAAGGTATTTTGCTCCAAGAAAGCCTTAGTAATTCATACTAATGTCCACCTTGGGATTCACCAGTGCTTATTTTGCAACAAGTCGTGCAGCAAAAAATCAGATCTGTTTACTCATTACCGTAGCCATGTTAATGAGAAACCATACTCGTGCAAGTTTTGTGACAAGACATCCGTAACTTATAGCAGCTTGAACGTGCACATAAATACTCACACACACGAAAAATCTTTCAAATGTAACGTTTGCCATAAGTCATTCTATACTAGAGGAAATCTTAGAACACATGAGTTGATTCACAGCGGGACTAGAGAATTTCAATGTGAAACCTGTGACAAAAATTTCACCCTAAGAGCCAGCTTAAAAAGCCATCTGAACCAACATAAAACCGAAACACCTTTCAGGTGCAGTTTATGTAGCCGGTTTCTGGGATCTGCTATTGCTCTCAAATATCACATTCAAGCCCATACTGGAGAGAAGCCATATCGTTGTCAATTTTGTCTATGTTCATTTCAACTCAAGAGTACTCTACGTCGACATGAAGATACGCACAATGATATCAAACGACATAACTGTGCAACGTGCCATAAAAAGTTTTCAATCAAGAGTCACTTAAACAGGCACATGGCAGTTCATACGAAATTGAAAGCCTTCAGATGTGAGTTGTGCGAGAAATCATTTACTGAAAATGGTAGCTTAAAAAAGCACATAAAAACTGTTCATCAACGAATCAAGGAGCACGAATGTAATTTGTGTGGAAAAAAATTTTGTGAAAAGGGAAAATTGGCACGTCACATGAGAGTGCATACTGGCGAAAAGCCTTACAAATGTCAAAAATGTTCCGCTGGTTTTAAGGATTCAAGCAACTTCGGCCGACACATAAGGACTCGCCACTAGTTGAGATTCGTAACTTGTGAGCCTATTACAAAAAAGCAATAGCATGTTAGCAAGAGTAATCAAAAGGATAATTGAATTTTTTATATACTATTGAGGGTAATTCTAATATAGTATACATTTAATTTCCGAGGCTTTTCCTTTGGTTGTATGTTAAAACAAATAAGTGTTGGTCTCCGTTTATAAAATTTGACACTTTAGATTATACTTCTCTGAAAAGATCTGTATTTTGATTACATACATCTTTATTTTTGTAATCATTTTGGTGATTCACACCTCAAATAATAGGTCTCAAAGAATATTTTGTGTTATTTTTTTTGAAATAGGATATTTAATCAAACTATATTGATTTTTAATTGTATTGTTTCGCGGATATGTTGGTTTTAATATTGGAGATGTCGTTAAATTTGGAACAAGTGGAATAATTTGGGGGTCAAGAGGATTTAGAAATAATGGTGGGAGAAAATGTGGTTTGGAGGGACAATTTAAGTTTTGAGCTGCTCAAGAGGGAGATGGAGGAGGGCTGCGTTAAGGTGCATTTCATGTTGGATATTTCCTTTTTTTACATAACTGATTTAGTTTAATCATTTTTTGTTGAATGAATTATGCTTCATTAATTTTAGGTATTACTTTTGGTTGAATTAATAATGTTCAATTACTGTTTATTAATCAATTTTTTTTATTTAAACTAGTTTTTATCACCTTTTTTATGTTATTCATATTTTGTTTAACTATGGATTGTTTACTAAATTTCGCTCATTTACTTTCTGTTTTATTGTTTATTTATTTTTAATTGAAAAATTATTGATTTAATTATTAAACTTCTGATCTTAAGTACGAATTCCAAGAAAAATCACATACGAAGTCGACAACAAATATCAGCTGACTCATTTCCAAATGTATTTCAACAGGCTAATTGAATAGTCTAAAACACAAAGAAGAAAAATTATAAGTAAAATTACAATTTCTAATCATTAAAATTAAACTCAATTGTTTTAATTACTAATTTGTATTTCGGAATTGGTGCAAGTGTTGCAAAGCATGAGGAAGGAAGATGAGAATGGTTAAATGGGGCACTTTTATGAATCCCCCTTTAATCAATGAAGGTCAACACAGCGGTTCTCAACTATGATATTCGGGAATCCCAAATATCCCATTTAAAAAATAATCAGATCAATTAAAAATAAACACTTAATTTTCTAGTTCCTTTTTTTGGATATTTAATCTTATTGATTTACATTTGTTTACCTTGATATTGATAAGCATGTTGAAATGATTGTAGACATACTTTTGGTTACTCTAATGTGTTATAGCAAAACAAACTAGCCCGACCACCAGTAAACTTGAAAGGGAAAATATTTAAATTTAAAAGAACTTAATTCGTTTCAATTAAATTAATCTCGACTTAATTTGCACTGGTTGTAGGGTGGACTCAGCGAAACACTTGTTCCAGATATACTGAATGCAACATAACGAGTGTCTAAGTGGATGTGAAACGGCAAGTGTGCATGCGATATCAATGCAAAATGTGTTTCAATAGATGTGTTAACGACAAGAGATCTTTGGGTACCTGCTTTGCACTTCAATCGCATGAATATGACTGTTAGTGCATGTTTGTATGTATTTTAATACGAGGGACTAACTATGTTGGTAAAAATTGCGCATTCAGGTTGCACTTACTTCTGCTTAAATATTTAATAATAGTCTGCATGGATGCATGCATTGAGTACAAATGCTGGTTCTTCAGACTAATATGTACATCGATATTTCTACTGACTGACAACAAATACATACATTCTACGTGTACATTCTTTTTTACAAAAATATTATTATTATTTACTCCCTAACTGTCACAGAAGCAACATGAGTATAGCTATACATAGACTTTATGGAAAACCCAAACCGATCCGAGAAACTAGTATATGTGATAGCCCTGAAATATACTACTAATTTTAACAAAATATTGTTTTGCCACTTCATTAAAAATGTTTTATGTAGCTTAGATTTGTTGTATTAATTTACCTACAAGATTATTAATTCATTACTTAAATTAGTACTTGCAATCCATTTCATTCTACGCTTGAACAAACCAATCGAAATTGAATACAGCACGAGAAAATGAACATATTATCATTTATTTTGGGAATATATCTTTAAGTACATGTGGATAAATCATTTATTCGCATGTGTTGAAACCGTGTTTCCGAATTGTTAAATATTGAGCAATGTACCTGGTATCCAAATCGTTTGTATTCCAATGCATTAATGCTTTTTTAATACTTCGCTTTGGCATTTCAGCAAGCATATATCTCCATTTTCAAATTTGGCAGGATACTTACAATGTACTCAATGATGAATTCATGAATTGACTTTAAACCTAGTTCTTGGAGTTGTTGGAAAGATAGATGTGCGACTAAATAAAATTGTTAGGTATGTTTAAAAACATTTTTAGTCTTCAATATGAATTTTGCTGACGTGACCAGCATCAAAGCACAGTAACTATAAAATATACGGTTTACCGGAAACTTGTTTCTTGATATAATATGGAAACACAGACGAAAAATGCTATGTATTCACAAATAACATAGCCAGGGGATTGTCTATGTTTACCTGTTATTAGGAATTTCAAATCTTCTGACATCTTGTTCTGTTTAGTATTGTGAGGTTTAAAGTTTAAACCAGTCATTATCTTAATTCGTTTTTAAGATAATTAGTTAATGTGTACTAGGTTTAATTTACTTTGTACAAAATCCAAGTCAGCTTGTTACAATTGCTAGCATATGTATGTTTTTTGGTAAAAATTTAGAACTGTGAGTATTTAGTTTTTAGCTACTAATAATATTCTAGTCTTAAATTTCGTTTGCTGGTGTGAATTAATTAATTTATAGTAATTAAGGAAACAATTAATACCTACATCACCAGCAAATACCTATATGTTACACCATTACACCACAATTATTAAACTAACTATTAATATTTATTAACTTAGGGTCTCTTGTCAATTAGGTAATTATGTTAATTTGTAGTTTTTGTAAAACAAAGAGTTTACAGTTTTATATAGTAAGAATATTATTTAATTGCTCATTAGACATTTAATTGCGGCTAATCATCATCATCATCGTCATGATGATCAGTAAGTTAAAAAGTTGAAAGAACTGAGAGGCCCAGCAAGACCGTGTTATTTCATTTACGACGCATTTCAAAAGGCTCGAAATGCCCCAATGTGTAAAATGGAATTAAATCATTTTTCCTTTCTGCTCGTAACATGAACAGTATTATAGCAAGTAGCAAAACAAAACCCAGCAAACAAGCGGCAACGCAAAGTAGCCAGACAGAGCGCAGTTAATTAAATAAATTTTAAATGTAGTAAAATTAACTATGTGTCATTATAAATTTTTAATTGTGTCTATTTTGAATGTTTCACAGGGTGAAACAGCTGATCAACAAGGTGGATAAGTTCTTGTTCAAGATAAGGTGTGCGACGCCAACTATTTGTGGAAAGGGGTCCCCAAAGAAACAATCAAGCAGAGTCCCCCAAGTTTGAAGAATGCTTCGACCGTTGGTATCTAGTTTTCAAATTAATTTCTGATTTAATTGTTCCATGTTATTTTTTACTAATGTTGTCTAATTTTTTGATCTAATTTTTAATTTATTAAATAAAAATAACCACCCAAAATTAATTTAACATAATAAATTAAACTAAATTATTTAAATAAATAACCATAAAAATAAATTAATTAAATAAGAAATAATAAACTTAAAATAATCAAACAAAAATTAAGTTAACATAATTAATTAAGTAAATAACAACTAAATTAAATTAATTAAACAATAAATTAAATGAAAATATCGAACATGGTATGCACCTTAATACAGCCCTCCTCCATCTCCCTCTTGAGCAGCTCAGAAGTAAAATGCTTCTTTCAAACCACATTCTTCCACACTAGCCGCTCCTCCAGCATCCCCGCACAATTCTCCTTATTCCTCACCTCGCGCACTCCACCAACACCACCCTCATCCACCCCACCAACTCGGCCGCCCGCCCTTCCCTCTTATTTCACCCTCCAAATAATCACCTCCACATCCCAATTCGCCTCCAAATCCTCCTTCCCAAAAAGGTCGACTCCGGATCTTTCAAGTCTTCCAAGTACTCCTTGTTCATCCATCATTCATCAGTTGAAATAAATAATTTTAATTAATTAATTAATTATTTTAATCATGATTAAAATAATTATCTCCATTAAGTCGATAAAGGATATCTTAATGATAAGGTGGTAGTAATAATAGTGGAGGTGAATATAATCTTTCTTACTGCTGCTTGATCACCAGACAAGAACAAGGCACAGGCACATTCTTCATCATGGCTAGGATAGCAAAAGAGCCAGTTGACTTAATTTTTTTCAAATGAACTAATTAGCATATTTAGCAATTGTGCGAAAACTCCGATACTCATCTCTTCGCTGACTTTGCTTTGAATAGAAATGAATGCATTTTTAGCAGTATTTTTTCCTCGAGTTCTGAGATGAGCTGGATGAGGAGCGGTAACAATTTATACAAAATTCTATAATTCCAAAGTATCACATTCAATAGACAATTTAGATTTACGGCTTTATTTATTTGAGTTGTAATTAACCAAACTAATAGCAAAAATAAAGAAGTATGAAACCAAAATGCAGAACATTTTACAGAAGTATAATTTAAAAGTGTTAAAGTTTTTATACGGAGACCATATACCACATTGGGTGGTACATGCAGCTAAAGGAAAAGTCTTAAAATCGAAAGTATACTGAACAAGAATTTACCACGTCAGCACATAAAAAATTCTGTTAGTAATTTTGATGTTTTTGCTATTAGCTATAGGCTGGAACATTACAAATTAAATTATTTGTGAATTTTTAAATGTTGGCTTAAGTTGCTTGAAACTGTAAATGCAGAAGAACATTTCGTACATTTGAATGGCTTTTCACCAGTATGCACTCTCATGTGGCGTACCAAGTCCCACTTTGCGGAGAATTGCTTTTCACACAAAATGCATTTGTGCTCCTTGATTTTTTGATGAATCGATTTTGTGTGTTTTTTTAAGTTACGATTTTCAGCAAATGATTTTTCGCACAATTCACATCTGAAGGCTTTCAATTTAGTATGAACTACCATGTGCCTATTTAAATGCCCTTTGGTTGAAAACTTTTTATCGCACGTTGCGCAATCGTACCGTTTGATTTTATTGTGGATATCTTCATGTATTTGCAGATTAGACTTCAGTAAAAATGCCTTCAGACAAAATTGGCAACGATGTGGCTTTTCTCCCGTATGTGCTTGAATGTGGTTTTTAAGGGCATTAGTACATCCCAAAAATCGGTTACATAAATTGCATTTGAACGACGTTTCTGTTTGATGTTGAAATATGTGTCTTTTCAAACTGCCTTTTGTAGCGAAACTTTTCTCACAGTGCTCACATTTAAATTCTCTTATCCCACTATGTATGTATAAGTGGTGTGATTTGAGATTACTTGCATTAGAGAATGACTTTAGACAAACATTGCATTTGAAAGGCTTCTCTTGGGTGTGCGTATTGATATGCATTTTCAAATCGTCATACCTTGCAAACGTTTTATCACACAACTTGCAGGAGTGTGCTTTCTCATTCACATGTCGTCGATAGTGAATAAAAAGATCATGCTCGATACTAAATGATTTATTGCAAAATAGGCACTGATGAATTCCAAGATGAGCCTTAGTATGCGCAACCAAGCTTCGCTTAGAACTAAACACTTTTTGACAATAAGTACAACTAAAGGTTTTAGATGCCATCTCAGATAGTAGATAAACGAGTTTAAGAAATACAAATGCTTCTTGGGTTGTTTCACACCTGATGATAAAATAATTAGTTCTTTTCACTGAATACCCGAGATATTATTTGTGTGATTCTATTCAGAAAATTAAATTAAATCGGAATTCAAGTACACAAGAAAGGAAGTTAATCAATTCAAAAGAACGTCCGATCGGTATAACAGATGAAAGGACAATAAAGCGTCGTAGTGATAGTTATAGTGTGTGTGCAGAAGGCTGCGTTGTGTAATTTCTTTCCGCCAAAAACTTAGTTGAGTCTGTGTGTATAGTGTGTGCAGTTGGCTTGCCAAGAGAAATGTACATACTTCTGTTTACGTTTACACGTTCTTCGGATATTTTTATAATAATGTGCGTGCTATCTTCTGAATATATTTTATATGTCAGTGACTTGTGTTATAAATGAATTATGACTTCAGTCAAAACGGCCCTTGTGCATTAAATAGGCATGTTTATTTTTATCTCGTGTTTTTGGTAATGCATAACGTTATACATGTACACACGTACGCATAATGCAGAGTGTAGAACACGTAATGTGACTATGTAAAGTTTATCCGACTCTGCTGCATGACATAACAGTCGACCGCACTATGCATGTTTATCCAAGCATTTAAATCAATTTGTGAATGTTTGCTGCGTAGCTAGTGCACATGCAGCCAAAATCGACATTTCTTTTGTGAGAAGTATTCTTGCACTTGAATCATGTAACTTATGTACCAAGTGCAAAATAATCTTAGGAACAAGCATCTGTACTCAATGCAAGCATATATATTTCATACAGAGTATATTATTACTAGTCGCATAGAACATACTCAACACCAAACCACACAGATAAAATGCACACACAAACGCATGAGTAATAATTGAAAGTTCAAGTTTATTGTTTTTTTTTGAAAACCACCCGATTTTTATAACATTTTTATATTATCTTCTGTCATGAATAAAGATATTTATCCATCTGGAGCTCAATTTTTTTATGGATTTCAACATTATTTTTAGTACGGTGAACATCCCTATTTCTGATGATCAAACGTTCTTGTAAAATAATACTATTCGACTGTTTAACTGAATGTTTAGGTACAATGCTTGAAATTATTACATTAATTTGTTAATAATTTATTTAGTTTCGATTCGTTTAGAATAAATGAATATTTTTGATTTAATTCCAATCCACTAATCGTGTTTTGGTGGGAGATTGATTTGTTTTATTGTACAGATTGCCCTTTCGGGCAAATAAATAATCTATGCTCGACTCTTTGATTATTCAAGGTTTTTTGTATTCATTTAGCAAATTGCGCCATTTGCTTGTCAACATTTTGTGAATTTTATAAGCTGACACCGAGCAGATTGTGCAGCCATTTGAAAACTCACAATTAGGAAAATGAGCTCGCCGAGGCATTAAAACTTTCATAATCCCATGACAATGTGCTACCCATGAAAAAAAAGTTTGTATAAATTATAAATTTATTCTTTCATTATAACAGTTACAAGGCATAAAAATTCTCTTATAGATCAATTCCGTAATTAACATATTTTTATTCTACCGTATTACAGGTTTTACCAACTTCACACTAATTTATAAAGCTTTGAGTTTTTAATATTGCTCAATAAGGATCTTCGCGACATAAAACCTAGCATATCAATAATAATTTTAAATTTAGTACAGAATTGTTCACTCATGAATAACAAAACCCCCTGTCTTATGTCTGTCTTTAATATACATATGTGAAAGATCTCATCCGCCTTATAACGGATATGACTAGTGAGTGCTGCGATATATCCTTTACAAAAAAATCCAATTGTGCACAAACTACTCCAACAAAACTGCCACAGAAAGGAATTGGACAAAGTGAACAGTACAGAACGATATCACAACACTATTGTACAAACTACGTGTTTTTGTACTAGGTACCTATAGTAATTATGTGCTTTACCACATTAGAGTCACATATTAGTACTCATTTTAACCACATTAGAGTCACATGTGGAATCTACCTTGACCATTGACTGGCATAAGAAGTAAAAGTACCAAATCTTCATTTACAACTTTAATGAACAGAGTATTTATACTGAGCCATTGTTTGAGTATACGGAGAAGCTGGTATTGTGTGCAGGTATGCATGTTCCTAAACGCATTTGCAATATGGATGTGAACAAGTAAGTTGGTTGGCTTGTCTATGTATTATTTGTATTCTTTTACAAACATCAGTATTCTTGTCTTCCTCGTAAAGCATAAACATAAAAACCAACAGGCTGCTTGAAAGCAGCCTCTTAAAAAGTCATTACTCATTACTAAATATTGTAAAATGAAATTGTAATAGAATTTCAAAAAAACATTTATATTACAATTAATAATTGAGCATATAAACTAGATATCTGCTATTTCTTTTCAGATGGGTCTTGGGTCGTATTTAAGTTCAAATGCCTGTGGATGGGATTATGCTCTTGATCATTCCGTCCATGTATATCGTAGAAACTGGAATCATATATTTACCAACAATTTTTAGGTCAGGTCGTAAAAGTCAGTCGTATTTTTATGCGCTATCAGTGTTACATTCGTTGTAATATTAAATAAGTGATATAGGTAAAACTTTCTAGTATGCTGTTAATTAACGACTTAAGTTAACATGGCAAGATCAAAGTTTCAGTGTTTGTTTTGCAACAAAATCACTCCCTCCCATCCCAGTCTCGTTAATCACTACCGAGTTCATACTGGAGAGAAGCCTTACTTTTGTAAACTGTGCGACTCTACATTTCAACAATGGTCTGGGTTGTCGCGTCACGTCATGCTACATACTGGTGAAAAGCCATACAAATGCAACATTTGCAACAAAACATTTACGCAAAAAGGGTCCTTTGCAAACCATCAAAACTTACACATTGGCTTGAAAAAGTACAAGTGCGAAATATGTGACAAACAGTTTGCTGAACGGAAGGCCTTAGCCATTCATATGAATACTCACAAAGCTCAGACACCATTTCAATGCAAATTATGCGACAAGTATCTTTCGTGCCAGAGTGCTCTAAAAATTCATACTCAGAGTCACACAGGAGAAAAACCTTATCGCTGTAGCACTTGTTCTAAATCCTTTGGAGAACCGTCGTCCCTTAAGGCACACATAAAAATACACGACTCAGCGAGAACACGATTAGCATGTGATGCGTGTGACAAGACGTTTGCTAATCTCTTTTCTCTTAAAGGTCACATGGCAATGCACACTGGCTTAAAGTCTTTCAAATGCGACCAATGTGGAAAATCATTTGCAAGGAAAGGATTCCTTTCTAAGCATGTTAAAACTGTACATCTAAAAATTCAAAAGCACCAATGCAATTTGTGTGGCAAAAGATTTACTGACAAAGCTGACCTCTCAAAGCATATTCGAATTCATACAGGAGAAAAGCCCTACAAGTGCAACTACTGCGACTACAAGTCTGCTCAACTAAACAATCTCAAGACTCATAAGCAAAATCATACAAAGGAAAAAGTTTTCAAATGCGAACAGTGTGACTACGAAAACTTCCATGCTCGTAACCTTAGAAACCATATTCGTAATCACCACGACTAATTAATAACTGTTTATACTGTAAACCAACTAAATGTAATGGCCAACTTTAGATTGTGAATATAAATATGTTCAATCCATAAGCTTTTAGATATATGTATCAAACGAATTTGTGTTAATTTACGGTATATTTTTTGCGTTCGCGTTTGTATTGAGCTGAATTTTTAAAGTAGGGAGATATTTAGCAATAAATCTGCGCATAAACTATGTTGAAGTGTATTTTTAAGACTATTTCTATTTCTATCTCTGCTTTTGTAAAATTAATAAACTGATCTGCAATCTAAAATCGCAATTTAGTAGCAATATTTTATGCAGAATTTTGTGTTAACCTTTTATTTCGTTTATCTCGTTAAATTTCAGGAAAAGAATAAAAATTATGTGTTGGGTATGATTTATTAATTTCGTAGTTCTAAAAAATTGTTGGAGTGTACAGAAGATGAAAATGGTAAACCTATTTGGTTTGTTAAACGTAGCCGATGGTAAAGTGGTATTTAAAAGTATTCCGTATAAAAGCATCAGTGCAACATACGTAACCCGTCACCAGAGTCAAATTTTTGTGTGTAACTTCAAATTTAAAACCTTTGATTTTGTGTAACATTTATTTAGCGAACTTTATTCTTATATTATGTTCAAATCAAATAAAACTTGTAGAAAGAAATTTACATGTTTCTAAAATAAACTAAGTGGTTTTGTAAAATTTAATTACTTTGGACTATGTTTAACTTCACGTTTTGCACTTTATTGTCACATATTCTTCAAAATGGTAACTCTTTCGTTTGAAAATGAAACGTAGTTTATACTTCTGTTCGAATTGTTTTAAGCATCTATAGTGTGCAATATGGACGAAATGGGTCTCATTTTTGTGCAATTGATTGGGTTATTTATTTTTTAATGCGAATGAACGAGAATGAATAATTTCGGCGTGTAGATTAAATGTATGAAAATTAAATTAGTTCATATTTATGTATCAATATCGTATATAAAAATACGATATGTATATTTTGTACTTTAGTACGAACTGTCATGCTGCTTTAAACTGTATTTTATTGAAAACTTTGCATTGCACGAAGCACAGTTATGTCGTCTAATGCCAGCATGTACTTCCTTGTGACTTCGTAGGTGGCTCTTTGTTGCAAACGATTTGAAACATATTTTACAGGGGTAAGGCTTCTCCCCGGTCTGTGCTTGTATGTGCTGCTCAAGAGATAGCGCTGAACTCAGGTATTGCTCCCATAAATTACACTTAAAAGACGTTTCTGTTCTGGGTTATGTGTATTCATATGTGTTTTCAAGGTTGATTTGTGGTCACATTGAAATCCTTTGACTCCATTATGTATCAGTTGATGACTTGTGAGATGGCTCTTTTGGTGAAACGATTTTTGGCACACGTTGCACGATAAAGGCGTCTCCCCCGTATGCCATTTAATATGCTGATTTAAAGATGTATTTTGAGTAAATGATTTGTCAAATAATTTACAGAAGTGGGGTTTCTCATTTGTATGTGTTCGGTAGTGACTGAAAAGATTTTGGGATCGAGTCAATAATTTATTACAAAAAAGGCATTTATAAATTTCAACAAGAATTACAGTTTCCGCTTGTAAGTTTATGTTCTTACTAAGCTTTTTTTCACAGATTGGGTGACTTGCCTTTACTGAATCTCTTGCTTGCCGATCCATTTTCAATTAGAATTAGAATTTTTTTTAATACAATATATTTTTCAGCATTCACGCAAAATGAACACTTTTGAAGACATGAAAATGGGTTTCGTTTTCCTGTATAGCAAATATATATCGCCCTAGCGAATAGTAACAAATACTCCAATTTTAAAGAAAGATCTATTGTTTCAAAGAAAATAAAGCTTAACCAAAATTCAAATTTGTAATGATTGTATTTCGGGCTTTAGCTTTAGAATTAGTTAGAACTAAAATATTTGCTGCAGACGTGTTGACTGTAATATTTAAAACGAGTCGTCACATGATCTAATACGACCAATATGCAGATACGTTTTATGGACAAAATATAGTCTTGTGTTCTAGTTTATGCCAGAACTTCACGAGATCCTTAGGTATGTATTTAGTTTGCAGCTATTCCGCCTTGATATGTGTATATGGTCCATTTTATGGGTGTGTTTTCGTGTTTGCGTTAAATATTTTCTATACGTCCGCGTATAGTAATTATTCTAGGTAAACATTCTGATTTAAGCTTGCACGTCCCTTTGATTACAGCATTGGTAATACTATACTATATCACTCGCTTCCTGTCGCAGAAACAAAATGCGTCCGTTATACACATGATGTGTGGAAAATGCAAAACAAAACCAATCTTTAAAATGTATTAAATGTGTAGGCCCTGTACTACTACTATACATACCAAAGACGCATTGCAGTTGAAATGGTATCAGTTAGCTCAACTGTTCGCATGTAGTGTGTATCCGCATCATGATGATTGCTAAACTGCATGC
>JAQFZH010002769.1:0-15530 GCA_034695485.1 Entomobrya nivalis | reverse complement strand
TTGATAACATTATACAACAATCAGTCAACTTGCTTATGACATTTCCAGAATTGTAATTCTGAAATTCAAAATTAATGTATCTGGTAGACTTTCGATAATTGTTACTAGGAACTTAGTTAAATTAGTTTACAAGATTTGATACGTATTTGTATAAGGTCTGATTTTCTGCTTATAGTTAAATATAATATTATGTATCAAAATAAGTTGGTTTTATGGCATTTAGGCTAATGTTTAAATATCACTTACTTATCGTCAAAAAATATTCTAACAAATGAGTAAATGATTGATTCAGTCATAATGTTGAAGCTTAATGATTGTGAATAATTTAATTTAATCAAGCCATTGTATTAGTTTGTTGTCTGGAACGTGTGCATAGTCTCTACTTGCCTTTTTTATCATAAACACTTTCCATGGTCGACTGTTTAAAGTCGGCCAAATAAGTTTACAATTCACAATCGTTTACCTAAAATGTAACTTTGACTTTGACAAAGATGTAAACAACGCTTTGTAAAAGTCCCAGCAAACACATACAACGCCAAAATATTAAGCATTCCCTGAATAACTAATGCAATAGACACAAGAATAAGCAGAGGATGCAAAGAATAAGCGTGACGAACAAGTGTTACAATCGATATTACAATCGAATTTGAATTGTGTTAAGTTTTATTTTTAATTGAGGTTTTATAAAAACTGGTATATTCATCATTAATTACTGATATTAAGTATTTTCAGTTTTTAAAGTATAAATACAATTCAAAAGACAAAAATGAATTATATGCACAACCAAGTAGTAAATGAAATTTATTCAAAAATATTAATATTATTTCAAGTGATTTTCAAAACTCTGATGACTATGACTAGACCAGGAATGTAGTTCATGGGTTAAAAACACGGTTAATTATATTCTAGTACATAAGCGTACAGTTTTCGAGCACTTAAAACAGTTGTTAATATGTTTGGCTCTATTTAACGTACTAAAAGCAAGTCTATAATTTGTTCCAAACAGTATAGCTGAAATACAGGTGTTGTAGTTTTCTCAATAAAATTGGACAAAGCAAACCTCACTCTTTCCACTGGACATGAAATAAGAAACCGTGTCAAATACCTTCGTTGCTCCCGTGACAAATTCATTGCATTTCCTAACTTCCTTCTTAAACCTGGCAAGGCTGAATAAGAAGCTGCATAAAAATCACCAGCAAATTGATAAACTACCATAATATTCAGAAAATATTGTAAACAGAAACAGCAAAAACCAGAACGAGCAGCGAGGGCATAGAATCCGAACTCAGAATAATGATCACCACAGATAATATTTGAACAACGCCGCTTGCACCAAAAAGAACAAAGAGTGTTGCAGCCATGCCGTTATTATAAAGCTCAACTAACAAGTGTATACTTCGGCAAGTACAAATTTCTTGAAAATAAATCAACGGATTTACTTTCTTAGAAAAGGTTTCTTTTTCAAACGATTTCGTAAGTATTCTATGAGCAACTTCTTGGCAATATGTTAATGAAGCTGCTCCAATGAGCATTTCAGATACACAGCAATATGCATGAGTGGTTATCATTTTCCAAATGCAATAGTTCAGGCAGATCGCCAATAATCGTAAGACAGCTGATATAAACTGATGTGGCGTACAAATTTCCAAGAGTGCTGTCCAGTAACCATGCCGTGTTAGAAGGCAAAGATTTGTCGATTCCACACAGTATGGTCATTACTAAAGGAAATATCCATTTGTTGACGAAGTTGGTGATTTTGCAAAACGTTTTTGCCATTTGACATTTTTGCGATATTTTGATGTTCAAACCTTAAAATAAAAATAAACATTAATTAGACATAAATTTTTAATAATTTAAATTAGTAATTAAAAACCTGCTGCGTAGTTTTTCTCAATTCCAATAGCACCGTTTAGAAACGAGAGAAACTCTTCTGGATAGTAGGCCCACATTCGATACCGTTCTACAATGACAAGCAAAATAAAGAACATAATAATACACAAGCTGATTTCCACTGAATTATTATATTTCCCATTTTGTTGATTGGATCGCGTCAAACATATCCGGAATATCATTGAGTATGAAATGATGGCCATTAGTTTCAATCTGGCCGTAAATCCGTGTCTACTTCTGGCCGATTTGTGTAAGAGTTCAACATTGTTCGTGCCAGCTTCGATTTGGAAAAGCTGACCAGCGATTTTTGGGGATGTTTGATTTGCTTGGGCAAGAATTTGAAGGAAACTTTCTGATAAAAGCACTTTGAAAGCTGGAGGGTTTGGCGGGATAGGGTAAAGTAGAACTGAATGACTGACTTTGAAATGTCCGCCACTAAACTAGTGGATTGTTTTCTTGAAAATTTTCCTATAATTATCCCAGTGGCAAAATATTATTGAAGTGAGAGGAGACTTTAATTAAAATGGGGTATAATTATTTTGTCAACAACTTTTCAATTTGTTACCCATAACAATATAGATCTGTGTGTCAGTCTGTCAAAATACTTCACCCGACTTTTACCAATTTGAGCAATTCCATTTTTATGGTTCAGAGAACGAAATCTTGAGATATTGAATCAGGATATCATATGCCATAGTCAACAAAAATGAAAAATAAGTAACCTTAAGTAATGCAGTACACGATTTTCTAGTTTCCGCATATATTCGTCAGCCATGCCATTACACTGGTGCATAAAACAAATTAGAAATATGAGGCATGCAATGCAATCGATAATTCGAATATTTTTTCGAAACGAGTATCAAACTAAAAAAAATATTTTACACCTCTTCAGAACGGAGGTTCAGATAACATAGTGTAAACTTTAATTCAGTTGGTTTTTTTCTAAAACAAATCCATTTTGACTCTTTGTTATACCGTTTTTATTGGAATACTTCTGAACGAAAATAACATTCAAATGGCTTTTGTCATTTCTCAAAACAAAAGTTTTTATTAGAGGTTAGGTAAATATTTTAATTAGTTTTCGCACAAAAAGCTTTCCTGTTAGTTGAGCATCAAATGTGAACAACATTTTCGAATTATTATTCGAATACTCAAAAATATTTTCCTGGAACATGGAAAAGGAATACACAAACAGAATTTATGTTAGGCATTTTCAGCACATAATAATTTCCTATATGCTACTTTAAGTTAAATGAATTGAATACATGCTTATTAGATTAAGCTTTCATAATGAGTAGGCTTATGATTTTTGTAAATATTGAATATTCCAAAATTTTACCCGTCGCTAGATATCTAAATATATTTAACATAATCGCTGTAAAGCAATTCTTCTGCAAGTATTATTTGTATCACGCTTCAAAACAGTATGGCAGCGCTTGTTAGAAATGCTTTTTACAAAAGTAGATCCAAGTCACACGAAAATGAGTACTGTTTTGTATAAACTGTCTTGTAAATATGCAATCGTACTTAATGTTTTTTAATTAAAATTAATTAAATACAGCTCGAGCAAGTTATTCATCTGACTAAAAGCAAATCCACAACACGTTGCCAGCAAAACAGTATAACCCCAAGTGGTGTAGTTTTGTCAATACAATTGGACAACCCAATCCTAACTTTTTCAACTTTACACGATGCTAAAAAGCGTTCTAAATATCTGCGTTGTTTCTGCGACATATCGTATGCACAGTTCACATTTTGCCTTAACTTTGACAAAGATGTAAACGACGCTTGGTAAAATTCCCCAGCAAACCCATAAAACACTAAAATATTCAGCATTCCCTGCACAGCTAATCCAACAGACACCACAGTAAGCAGAGGAGCCAAAGAACATTCGTGACGAACAAGTGTTACAATCAACAGTATATGAACAACTCTACTTACAAGTAAGATGCCAAAAAATATTGTACTAATGCCATTATTATAATGCTCTACTAACAAGTGTACTATACGACATAAAACCATTTCTCGAAAATACAAATCTGATTCAAATTTGGTCAATCGCCTATTTTGTTGAATGGACCTTATAAAACTTTTTTCTCCAATTTGTTGGCAGTATGTTAGCGAGGCGGCTCTAATAACCGTTTCAACAGTGTTCCAGTAACCCTGGGTTAATATCATTTTCCAGATGGAATAGTTTAACAAAGTGGCTACGAGTTGAGTAGTTTTTAATAAAACTCCACAAGACAACTTTCTTATCAAAATGTTTAGTATCCAGCCCGAGTTAAAAGCCGCATTAGGTTCGATTGAACATAGAAGGGTCATTCCAAAAGTTAGCATCCATTTACAAATTAAATGTGTAAATTTGCAAAAGTGCTTTGCAATCTGAGACTTTTTAGATATTTTAATAGTGATTCCTACAAGAAAATAAAAAAAATCGTAAATATATAAATTTCATATTTGAAAAATTCTTAAATTGCCTTTCGAGTTTTTTATTTCCATATCAATAGCACCATTTGGAAACAAAATGTATTCTTGCGAGTTTTATGCCAAGGTTCGGTACCGCTCTGCAGTAAAAATTAGAATGAAGAACATACAGATCCAAGGACTGGTTTCAACTGTTGTTGTGGCGTTTCCATCCTTATTACACAGCTTATTGGCTTTTATGCGCATAGGAGTTCAAAATGCTATAAGAGTCAACAAAAGACATCGAATAATAAATCCGTTTTTGGAGCTCAGTTTTGTGTTTGAACGTTCAACCTTCCGACTGGCAGCTTTGTAAATATATAGCTGACCAGCAATTTTACGGGATGTTTGATTCGCTTGGAGAAGGATTTGTAAAATCTTGTCAGAAATTAAAAAAAAATCGAGTTATTTGCAGAAAATGTAATTGTAGTTATGTCAACTTGGTAAAAATAATGTTAACTGGGTTTAGGTATGGATAAGTACAAATTACGCACTTATTTTTTATAAATTTCTGAATTCTTTAAATTTGAATAATATCACGAATTGAGTTAAGACTATGCAGTATACCGTGTCCTTGTTCCTAGTGTTAGGTTGGAAGTGATAGCTTTAGCTTTATTTATATAAAGTATACAAAGCTAAATAAATACGTAATTTCTTCTTTATACCACTGAAAATACGGCTAAAAACACATGTAATAGTTTTTCATTATTTGCGAAACAAAAATAACCTCTGCCTTGGTCTTAATAATAAAAAAAAAAAAAATATATATTTAAAAAATATACTAAAAAATATTAATGTGCGAAGCATCATTAATTATTTAAAACAAGGAAACTTTTACTTCAAATCCAAGTCAGCCACAAATTAGGGGTTTGTTAAAATTTTAACCGTATTTAGCATCTAAAAAGCCTACAAATAAAAAACTTTCAGATTTTTCGTTGGTCAATTCGTCATATCGTATCTTATCGTAATTAATTGAATTCCCTAAACTTAACTTGCTAAAATAAGTGTTATAGTGTTATTAATTACAATATCTATAAATACCGTAAAAGTACCTTTTTCCATAAAAAATACCGAACTAAAATATATTCGAATATCTCGACAAGCCAATATCTTCTTTCTCAAATATTTCGTTTGTCCAGGCATCCCAAACACTTGTTTAGTTTGTTTCGAAATACTCAAAATTTCTCCTGCATCCTTAATAACCACACTAATAATTCCAACGACCACATACGCCGCAATACAAATGTTTAGAGTGACCTCCAATGCCATTTCAGAAAAACTTTTTGCCAATGATGCAAAAAGCATTGTGGAAAATATATGAGAGGCCGTATAGATCGATGGCAAAATTGTTGGCGAAAGGTAGCTAAAGCCAACTCGGTTGACTATTTCAATTATTCTGTATTGCAAATAAAAAGTTTGTGATGGTCCCAAAACTGCCAAATTTTGCATAGTTTGTTGCAGCCACAATTTTAACCTTGCAAAATATATTGTAAGAATAACTACAATAAAAGCCATGGGAAAAACATTATAAATGTTGATATAAGTATCAATAATAAAACCCAGCAAAATCGAAACCCATTTTAGTGGAATGCTGCTACAGTCAATATTGGCAAATGTGATGGACCAAAAACGAACATTAAATGGATCTTTTAAAAACAGGATAGCTGGTAATATGGGTTGAAAATGAAGAAATATATAGCCTTGTTGAATATAGCCTATAGAATTGTTATAATTCTATTAACATTTGCTCTTTGATGAGATTTTAACGTTTGGACATCTGTAAAATAACAGAAAAATGAAAATGTTAACCATTTTTGAAATAAAAATCTTGTGCTGTGAAAATAAACTTACCATCAAAACTTTTTTCCATATTGAAAACGATGTTCAAAAAGTGCATCAGTTCTTTAATTTGGAATTGAAAGAGTAGTCCGAACCACAATCCACATGTTTTGGAGGTTGCATGAAGGTAGAAATTGATAAATTCATCAAGGCCAGCTGTCTCTAATCGAATATTTGGTGAGACAAATAACCAGAGATATAACTGATCTATTGTGAGTACAAGCAGGAAAATTGGTAGAGTGTACAATCGTAGTCCCTTATTAGGTATAACGAAAGCATTTAGTACGGCATCGTAATATGGTGGAATGGCTCCAATGAAGTGAGAATATTTGTTGTACTTTATAAGTATATTTTTGTCTTTTGATGTATAACCTCTCATGCTGACCTACAGTTGGTTTTTTGTTTAAAAAAACTGGCTTTTTAACTTAAACGCTTTTTTAAGTAGGCGAATGTTAGGCGCTTAAAGTTTCAAGTGTGACTTATTAAACGAGCAATGCCATACTGAAGCTTGTATATACCTTTACTTTTCTGGTCTACATATTGGCGGATTGGATGTTAAAAAAGTCAATTACCCCGAATTTTACAATTAGGTCAAAAGTTTACAAAAACATGATTGCGTATAAAAGGAATTTTTTTTTTAAAGTTTTAAACATAACAATAACAAATGTATTAAGACACAATTTTAATTTTGAGTCGTTTAATTTGTTTAAAGGGGAAAAGGTTTTAATACAACTTTTTTAATTGAACGTTTTGTTTTTAAATTCAAATTATAGTTTTAAATAGACTCCAGCCCATTTTAGATTTTTTTTTCCTTTGTAAAGCCCTTAGTAGCCCAT
The DNA here is from genome assembly GCA_034695485.1 of Entomobrya nivalis. NCBI lineage: Eukaryota > Metazoa > Arthropoda > Collembola > Entomobryomorpha > Entomobryidae > Entomobrya > Entomobrya nivalis. The sequence continues at coordinate 8,502 of JAQFZH010002769.1, read as the reverse complement.
TTTTAAAATGAAATAAAAGTCCTGGCCTAGGTGAGGATTGTCGAATTCCTTGTTTGATTATAGTTCTTAATTATACCATCAGTCAGTTTAAATATTTAACTAGCTGTAATCTTCTTTTGTATTACAAAAATACAGTCGCATATATGTAGAATTTGTTAACATTGTATTTATTCTTATTATTTAGCAACTTTAACTTTAACAATTCTTCTCTCTTAATTTTAATTTATAAACTATACCAAACTATATATCGTGATTCTTTCATAAAAGTTATATCTCAGTACGAATATACATATAATCTTAAACAATATGTGTGTATGCCTTTCTTTCACATTTTCATAACCTAATAACAAAACAATAATTTAAATAAAACTCAAGGAGTAGATTAAGTTTTAATAAATTTAAATTTGAAAAAGTTATGACAAAAATGCGCTTGTGTTTTTAGTCATATTTTTAAAATACAATTTTTGAGTTGTAAAGCTAATGAACTAAAAGCAAATCTATAACACGTTGCAAGCAAAACAGTTGAAAAACAAGTGGTGTAGTTTTTTTTAAATAAAATTGAATAAGCCAAACCTAACTCTTTCAATTTTACAGGATGCTAGAAATATGAGAAATGGAGAAAGGTCCACTTCTGTTTGTAAGAAGTTGTGGAAGTAAATTACGTGGCTTCAAAGTAAGAAAGCTCAATTCTCTTGTCAAAATCAAGGTATGTACGCATATATGAAATGCTATTGTGAATGCGTCTGCATGTTTAGGCCATTGTCGTCCAAAAAGCTTGGAAAGCACTCAAGAGTATTGAATTATTGTAAAAACTCAATTTTCCCTTCAAAATTCATCACAGGGGCAATTGATTCATAATAATCGTCCTCTGGGACGGTCCTACAAAATTTTAAATACAAAAAGATTCGTTTTTCAGGGACTGAAAAAATATTCCCTTTTCGAAAACCACAACGGCAAACTCATACAACAAGAAAATATAAATATGCTAGATAACATTTTCTGTATAGCTATTACATCAAATATGAAAAATAACAATGCAGTTGGAGGTCCTGATATCTTAAAATAGCTATTTTTTCATATCAGGCAATATATAGTGCCTTTTTGCAATCACAAGTAGTTTTCCGTGGAGTGTTTTGACCGATGTCTATTTCAATAAATCATAAAACTGTGCGTTAATCGGCGGATATCTACCTATATAAGATTACCGATACCTACTAGTACAGTAATGGTATATTTAAGCAACGCGACTATGAAACATGTAAAACCTCTTAAGTCCTACTTTGTAACAATGGTATTATGCAGAACTGATATTCAGCATACTTCGGTCAATTCCAAAATGTCCAAAAAATTGAAATATGTGTTACCACCAAACTTATGCTTTATCACGTAATACACCCATATTGGTAGAAACGTGCAATCATCTTTAAACCTAGACATTTTACTAAATGGTTTGCCAAAGTAACATGTCAAATGACTAAATTATCTTGTAATTAGACTGTAAATTTTCAAACGACATTAGATATCTGGCAACTTCTCAGGCTTTTTATACTTTTTGTCTTAATTACACGCCATCGAAACTTTTTTCTAGACTTCAACAAACACAGCTTTTAAAACTTTCATTTCACCTTGAATAATGACATGACCCATGGCAAAAAGCCATTAAGAACAAAAAATATCAACGTATTCCCGTCTTATCATACAACACTTTTATGACTAATTTACATTTTATACGCACATGCTGACAGGGTGAACCTTTAAAATTTTGATTCTATCATTTCTTTCTTTTGAGACGAAAACACATTAAGAATTTAGAGTTTTGATAAGTGTGGTTGGATAACATGGTTGTTATGCATGTTTCGGTAACGTAATCTAACTATAATTTACACAATCCAATTGAACATAAAAAGAATTCAAACAAAAAATGATGGTATTTTATAAGTAACTATATTATTCAGAGATTTCCAAAGTGCTGTCGAAACATCAATGTAATTATTTACCTTGTACCATGAATATTTTAGTTAACGACGTTTTGAGTAGTCTCAAAATGTCCCCACTGAAAATACATTTAGTACGAAGTTATAAACGTAGTTCTTAACAACTGGTTTCTTCCAAAATATTACAGTTAATTCTTTGTTGAAAAAGTTTTAAGAATAAAAAAATGCTTTCGAATTTGACTAAGAAATTTTTATTCCTTGCTACATATTTAGCATGGGCTGGTGGAAGTATATCTTGTCGTTTGCAAGACTACAAAACTGAAACTAATCCGACCATCACAAAACCGAGCAGTTCATATTTTCGAAAAATTTACGAGTTTTTCAACAAACTAATCAACGTTTTTTACATTTTATTTCTAATTTATAGACTGGTTAATCAACGTATTGAAAAAGCCCCCTTTGCAGTTGTCATTCAAACAGTTTACGTTTTGAACTGTTACACAATTACAGTTGCTTACCAGTTTCGAACTTTGTTTAAAGAAGACGTGGCTTTATATCTAATTTGTCAATATTCAAAGGTTTTTAAGGGGATTTCCGAAAAATATAGCATAGCATTTCCAGATAATAAACCAGGAATAAAAACAGTACTTCGATCTAACAACGTTAACTGTAATAGATTCTTAAGCGTTTTATTTACGGTTGGAACTCTGATATATTTACAAAACTTTTTGTTGATGATGAAAAAGCCGGAAAGGTCTCAATTTCTTACGTCGATGCTTAGTTTGGAAAACCAACATAAGTTGTATTTAAAATTACCTTTAATTGTTCTTCAAAATTGGGTGTGGTATAATTATTGGACGCACATTTACTTCTACATATTTTCAAGCTATGTGTATGCTTGTGCTGGAATTGGACTTTTGACTGAACTAAAGTACGTCAAACGAGTATACTTTTTAATTTTTAAACTAAAAATATTTTGAAATACTGTTTTTAATTTATAGTCCTCAATCCAAGAAACATTGGACCTCACTCAAATTACGGATAAATAAACATTTCATAAAAAATCTGAACTCGTTCAGAGTGCTACACGTCATATTCACGGATGCCTACAAACTCTGGGTTGAACCTGTTCAAAAGCTTATAGCAATGGGAATAGTAACTCTGGCGTTATACGGAGTTATTAAATTGGAGGGAAGGCAAGCGAGAATTATGGCATTTGCGGTAGTTGCAGCAGGTGGATATTTAGCAACTGTTTATCGTAAACTGGGCTTGTTTTATTAAACATCTTTGGAGTTAAAAACAGTTATGTTGAATTGTTGCCCTAAAGATATCATGTCACAAAATGGGCAATTTGGATATAATTTTAATAAGTGGATCCACAAATATGTGAGGAGCGTTCAGGTTTTTCGCATGGATGTAGGTGGGTTCTATTTTGTTCAAAAGAGTATTGTGTTGGCAATACTGGATACAATTCTAAATGCTGCTATTACCTTATTACTATCCTAAAATGTAGTATTTTTGAGAAAAAAACGAAAGAAAAATCAAGACACATGTAAATTGTTCAAACCTGTTAATTTTTAAATCCTATAAGCTTGTATAACACGCAAGACTCAAGTCCAGTGAATTAGTTAGGACACGAATTACAAAAGTGGAAGTTGAAAACTTGGAAAACTACTCCAATGCTAATTAATAATTGATTATTAGCTTATGAAACTGTATTTTCAAAGTTTGTATAAAAACCAGTTTAAAATATTAAGCACACTGTTAATTTATTTTAATTCTAATTAAATAATATACTTTCAATTAAAAATATATTACAAATTATGTTTTGAGATTTCTAGTTTCTAACTGGTCTACAAACTTTGTCGTATACTTCAGGAAATGCACTTCTACACTGAAATTTTGTTCTCATTTTATCATACAGCTGGTGGTCATACATATCTCTAAATTGAGATCGTGTCATGTATATGTCCGCATACAGCATCTGAAAGCTAAAAAAAATATACATATTATAAAAAATATCTTTTTACATTTCAATGCTTAATAATTGTAAATATTTCAAATTCTCACCCATTCACTTCACGAAGATAACTTTCGAGTCTTTTGATGATATACTCAGCTGTATACATTTCCGTCTTGATAACTCCGTAAAGCCCAATATCAACGTAAATATCAGAACTTTCATTTTCACCCAAATTTACGAATCCAGGAACGTTTGCAAGTTGAAATGGACAAAGCCGCATCGGATAAATCTGTGTCAGAAAAACGAGTTTTATTTTTTTCCATTAAGGGAAACATTTCAAAATACTTAACTTCAAAATACTATGTTTAATACATTTGCTTTCTGGTCCAAATATTGAATCGTATCCTTTAGAATACATATTGGTACCATCATATCTCTAAATATGTGTTTATCTGCATATAAGTCTTTGATATTCCGTGGCATTGTCTTTTTCAGTAAAGAAATTTTCGGAGGCAGCACCCATCCAAAAAGCTTTCTGAACACGACATTATTTCCAAACGGAATAATATTCTTCATTTCCCAATATAAACTTCTGGAATGCCGTCGAAGATAATCTTTTAGTGGAACATATTCTACTCCGTAGCCCGTCCGAAGAAAACTTTCAACATGCCTATAAAACCACGGCTTGTCGTACAAACCAATCTGGTTCAACTAAATTCATAAAAAATGAAATATTATTTTTAAATTTAAAAACAGGTACGTAATTTTATATGCTAATTTGATAGGCATACCTTTCCTGGTTCAGTAGTTGTTACCATGTTGCCCACCATAACAACTGATTGATTCTTCCGGAACATAATAGCTTCTACAAAATCGTTGGCATGTTGGTCAGAACTCTGTTGTTGAAACAAGCCAAATGCTTGACTTAATCCGTATGTTGGATAGTATTCTAACTTTACAAATCTTTTTGCCGGAATTATTTTTATTTCAACAGCCGTTAAAAATCCTAGCGTACCATATGACCAGGGAATTGAGTAGAATAAATCCGGATTACTTTCCTAATGCGAAATCATAAGTTAACTTTGAAACTCAAATAACTGCCAAAACTCTATATCATATTTATTTGGTATACCTTTGAGCATGTAATAAGCTGCCCATTTGCTAAAACAAGCTCATAAGAAACACAAGTGTGTTGGAAGAGTCCATATTTATGTGATGATGTTCCAATACCACAGCCCATTACCAGGCCACCTTAGTGAAAAAATTATATTTCGTAATGCTTCCTGTAATAAAACCACTCGTTAAGGTGAGATACACAAAAAAATTGTTTACCAATTGTATGGTCATCTAACTCAGGTACCACAGGAATCATCCATCCTGCTGGCTCCAGTGTACTAATTAGTTGGTGAACCGTAACTAGAGGTTCTACTTTAGCGACTTGGCGATTTGTGTCGATTTCCAGTATATTATGCAGGTCAATCTTGACATTGAAACAAGAAGACTTATAGTTGGTAGGTCTTCGGAACGACATGGATTCCCAATATGGTTTAGCAGTGCACATTTTTGTTTTTCTGCCTTCTCTAATCCATTCATAGACCTGTTTTGTGATTGGTTTGAATTACGTAAAAATAACTTCAATATTTATGCGGGGGAAAATCATTGACGCTAAATAAGTTAACTGAGTATCTTATCGTACCTGCTTTTGAACGTTGACTACTTTTTTGTTATGCAATCTAGATGCAGATACCCACTGGACGAACATCCAACTTCTAAAATAATTATAAATGTCTATGACAAAATTACCTAGTGAAAGGCACAAACAGAACAGAACCCATTTGTAATGGGTATAAATTTGAACAATGGTCTCATTTGCTCCTGTCCAAAATATCATTTTGAAACTTGTATCCTTTAAATCAATTTATTAACCGGAATACTTTCAAGTTTTAATGCATTTGAAAATAAACACAACAGAGAAAAATTTAGCTTCTTTCCGTAAACACATCAAAAACAAACTGAAGTAGTGGCGGCGGAATAAATAAAAATAATTCCCACGGTATATATAAAACCGTGTATTTTTTTTGAAATGTCTTAAAATTTTACGACCAATATGTTTTCACATTGGCACACATACAGCAATTTCTGAAAGCGGCCATAATTCCTTTGTTCACTTTGGTTTGGTGTACCAAGACAACCATCCATGCATACGATGTAGTTTGCTGTAGTAGTTACTTGTCTTTAAGCTTTGCAGCAAAATTATATGAATTAAATGCTCGAAGAATAGTTTATCTTGCTCAATTATTATTAAATTTAACATGGAAGTAGGAATATTTTTTCCCACATATTGGCGTGCGTTTGTAAGAAAAAATATATTAGATTATATAATTACATGTAAATAAATGGAATTGCTAGCTACAAAAAATCATGCATAAAATTGGACAGCATAAAACTAACTCTTACGAGTTGGTTTAGAGCCATGCAAAAAAGTTCATACAGGAATACCTGGTTCCTTTTAAAAGTATACAGATATATTTATTGAAAATAGGTTAGTTGGCATATTTTTCTGGCCGGGAAACCATGTTTTTAAAATATAGAAAAGTTTTCAGATTTGCGAAATTTGGACTACTATAATTTATATATAATAACGGGATATTCCACACGGCACAACATGTAAATTTTCGAATTTAGTTCAAGTTCAGTATGTCCAACGATAAATAATTTAACCATTATGTCGAGCTCGTTGCAAATACTGATATAAGCCAAGTTACAAACTTAGCAAGGTGGTTATTTACTTATGTTTAAGCCATTTAATAAAGTAATTTGGATATTATAATATGCGTAAATAAACCCAGTAAACCATCATTTGCACATTGGATGGGGAAATTAGGAAATTAAAAGTAATAGGAATACTGTGTATTGAAACATCATTATATGGCACCGTTTCAGTCTGGGATCTGACAAGTAAAAAAATACTTAATTTTTTTCAAAAGAACTAACAATGACAACCAAGGGGAATATTTATTTAGTCGTTATGGATTGATTTCTAAATATATGTATTAATAAATTACTAACGAAAACATATGATCACAAAACATTATTATTATTATTCAATTATTTGTTTAAAGGAATACGTTTACGAATGTAATATCATGCCTAAGTACTCTTGACACTAAAAGTAGAACGGCCAGAGGGCCCAGACTTTTGCCATTGGACCAAAAGATTATTTTACATATAATTCTACACATTTTTAAGGTTGTATTTATTCATTAGTTTTGTTAGTAATCTGTTGTTTAAGAACTAACAAATTTTGTTATTCCTAATTAGAATTAGGTATTCGATTTACACGTATGGCACACTATTCCTTCGGCTAATCATCTCTCTCATTTTTCTCATTCTTCTCATCTCTCTCAACTTTCTCATCTCTCCAATTTCTGTCTATTGTGTATACATTGTTTTTTCATGAAACTGTTTTTCATTCAGGGTTATCAAAATAGCTTTTTATGCATTTTTTGAGATGTTGCGCGACCAGGATTTTAAATCATATCATACATTATGACAAGCGGTAAGTTAAATGTTTTTATGAAATGTGCGACATGTTTAATTTATGCAGCATGCACATTGTATGAATAATTTTGTTTTCGACAAAGATTATTTATTATGCTGGTATATATTATTTATTCATGTTAGATTGAATAGAAATATATGTGAGTCCTATTAAATACGTTGACATATATTTACTTGTTAACATTACCATCACCCTTAATTTCCTAAACACTGACATTTTTTAAAACTAAATGCTTTAACTTGAACTACTTAATGCCATTACTTACTAGGGCAATTGTCTACTTTACCAACAGTAAATCAACTATTCGATATAGGCAAAATAGCTGAAATGTGGGAGGTGTGATACGTTCGATATAATTGGAAAACCCAAACCTTATCCTTTCAACTTGACAAGAGTTGAGAAACCTTTTCAGGTATTTACGCATGTTAGGCGAAATTCTGCTAGCTGGAGCTAGACTTACCTTTTGCTTTAAATCTGGCAATGACTGAAACGACGCCTGATAAAAGTCTCCAGCAAATCCATAAACCACAATAATAATAAGTGCAGCATTGTAAACAATCGCAAGGAATATCTGAAGCAAAAATGGTGATACTAGCCCTAAAGAAAATTCTTCAACTAGAGCAACGGCTGCAAATACTTGTGACCCACCACTGGAAAATAATAAAACAAATAACAATGTTACCATTCCATTATTGTATAATTCAAGAAGCAAATAGATGCCGCGACGTGTAGCTATTTCTTGCAAGAAATTCTCCTCCTCTATGCGTTTACTTAGAAGTTTAGCCGAATTTTTTTTATGAGCAATCCCGAGACAATTTGTAAGAGCTACCGCCCCAACAAGAATATCAGCAGTCGAACAATATGCCTGAGCTGCTATCATTTTCCAGATGCAATAGTTCAGCATAATGGCAACTGGTTTGATAATTGCTAATAATATGCAGCGTGTCCAAGTAGAACATGCCAAATTTTGTTCAAGTAGCCAAGCTGTGTTGAGAGGAAGTGAATTTTTGATCGCATACATGACAGCCATTATTATGGAAAAT
>JAQFZH010002768.1:0-15530 GCA_034695485.1 Entomobrya nivalis | reverse complement strand
CCAGTATGAATAAGCACAGTATCCCCCTTCTTCATGTTTGCTACAGTGAACAAGCAATAGTACGACGTTGCAAAAACGGCAGGCAACGTGGACGCTTCCCAAAACGTCATTTTCTCAGGTATTTTTAGCATTGAATCTGCCTCCACAACCAAGTGACTGGCTAGTTGGTCATCTTTAAAGTTAGCGCCAAATACTCTATCTCCAACTTTCCATTTTCCAGCCAATGGACCGCTCCCAACCTTGATCACAATGCCGGAATAATCTAGCCCAACTGCGTTGATTGACTCAAACTGTTTGCTTGGCTTTAGAATCGCGAAAATGTCCCGGAAATTCAATGCATATGCCTTAACCTTGATCTCTACCCCATTTTCACCGACGTCTTTGGCGTCAGTTACGTCGAAAGTCACATCTTGAATAAGTCTCGTTTTCGGAAGGACCAAATGATATCTGTCTGAGCCAGGCGGAAGTTGTAATTCATCGTGTTTTGTAGAGACCACTGTTTTCACAAACTTTGGCTCATATCTGTGTTCATTACGATAGGCAATTTGCACACGTCCTCCTTCTTTGGATCCCTTGCACATTGCCAACTCATACATTATTTCATCAGCAACCTTTCTCCATTCTCTACTCTCCCCATCTTCTACATCAATGTACCTTACAAACATCTCGCTATTTTCATTTTTTAGTGCCTTTGCCATTCCGTAAAGGGCTGCTGATGTTGGATTATTAGTCAACGACTCGTTAATGGATTGGACGCCTCGCGTAAGGATAAACACGAAGGGGGATTTACTTTGTAGTAATGACCATTTGGCAATGTGCATGAATGGTAAGCAAACTTGCTCATGACTCATTACCGAAGTGTCTGCACCCCATCCATAAAACACACAGGTTGTGTTGTGCATGGTAAGCAGATTCTCAATATCCTTTGAATCTTCCCTCGTTACAGAAAGAGTAGTTGTGGAAATATTTTTTGCAAGTAATTTTCGTGCATTATTCTCAGCACCACCCTCCAAAGAATTAAAGGCTACCAGAACTTTGGCTCCTGAGGCACTCAAAACATTTGCTACATGTAGTGTTGCGTTATCAGTGCCAGGGCAAAACACAACCCAACTCTTTCTAGATTTACTCAATTGTGTGTCTTGACTGGAAACTGGTGCAGTCAAGCTGGTGACCTCAACGTGTTCTGATGCCTGGGCTGAAATACAGCCAAAAGTACCAGCATAACATTTAGTTGTATTCAGTGGATCAAAGCCACTCTGTCTCAGCACGTGACACCAAGTTTCGTCATTAACGCATGCATGATACGGTCTCAAATGCAAATCCTCAAATCTCCAGTAGCCTTCCAATAAGCCGAAAACATATGTGATGTCCTTCGCCGCAATAATTGTTTCAGTGAAAAATAGCGTAGCATTGGGTCTCATTGTTTGGCGGATATGTACCAAGCTTTCTTGAAGATTCCTGGTGGCGTGGAGCACGTCTGTTGCAATAACTCCATCAAAATAGTTAAGAGGTATACCCTGGTCTAGAGGACTTTCTTCCACGTTGAAAACAGCAAATTTCAAGTTTCCGGTATACTCTTCAAATTTCTTTTCTGCTTTCATAAAGAAACTTTGAGATATGTCAGTGTAGTAGTATTCAAACTTGTCGCCCCACACTTCTCGGAAATACTCCAGTGCGACCTGACTCATGGAACCCGTTCCTGATCCAACTTCCAGTATGCGAAATACACGATTTGGTTGGGAAGAATTTATAGAATGATGCTGCTTGAGAAAAGATAACATAGTGTGACCTACAACTAAACGGATTTCCTCTCGCCCAGGATGATTTTGGTAGTATTGATCTGCAGAATACTGCTGCTTATCTTCTTCAGTGGGAAACAGAATTGCCAGTGCGGACTCCTCTCCTTTCAATATATTTACTAGCAAACTTGAAATGTGCTCATAAATGCAAACCACAACGTTTGTCGCCGGCGTATTTTTTAATTGTAGAGACAAATTTTCCATTTCTACTTTTACCTGGACTTGTGTTGGTGGCAAGGAGACTACTTTCCACAAATTTGTACAGTCATTGTATTCCATTACATTGTCCTCATCTTGGAAGATGGTAAAGTAAAAGTGAAGCATTTGCTGAAATTTGGGAAGTATTTGGTATGTATCGCAGAAACTTTGCACATTCCAGCTTTCATTTTGTTCAGGTTGCCAGCCGAGATCATACAAGGCATTTAATGCGTACATATATATTAGGCGGTTGGTTTTTAGGACAATGTCCACTTTGTCTTGTGTAGTATCACTTAAAATGGTTAACTCTTTCTGGAAGTCATTTTGCGAGAAAAATGGTTCCATGGAAGGTAGTTCAGTGGTGTTTGTAAATGGTCCTGGAATTAATCGCCAAATCTCCTCCCAAGCGTCGGGAATTGAGTTTGACTGCTGTTCCAAAACAGACTCTATGGTTCTTACATTCGTTTCAATTAACTCAACATCATCCAAATAAGCGATTGGAACAAAGTCCTCAGAAATGATGAAACCACAATATTTTTCCCCTTCTGTCCAGGCGTGTAAATAAACTTTGGCATTGTTGCTACTCTCTTCATTCGTATTCCTTACAATGGCATTCAGCAGCGTTAGGGAGCCAATGCGAACAGGTACCATAAGTCCTGCCAACTGGTTACATTTAGCGTGTGTAAGAATGCCAGCTTGAAAAGCAGCGTCGATGATAAGAGGATGGAGAAGATATTTGCTTGAGTCTTCAGGCTGAAGGATTTCGGCAACTACTTCATCTGAATTGGTGCCATTTATCTGAATATTCCAATGACGTCGAATTTGTCTAAAGGATTCTCCGAATTTTAATCCTGTATCATCCACGCGTTTGTAGAACGCATCTGAAGATGTGGGATCTACTGAAGATAAAATTTCCTTGACTCGCTCCGGGTTCCATTTATTCATGACGTCCTTAGTCGATGCCATTGGAATAAAGGTGGCGGAAGCGTGAAGTACCCATTTTTCGGAGTCCTCTGAAAATGTATTTTGATGGAAAACTTTGACACGGAAACCTAGATCATGTTCAGTAGTTTCCAAGCGTTTGGAAGCAGTGTGATCTGGTAAATCCACAATTACTTGAAACCGACATCCCTTTCCTTCTTTCAGTTCCAATGGAGCATCGATTCTAAACTCTTGTAATTTAAGTGCTCGTCGGGGTGGTTCTATGGAATCTGTGAGCCCATTTGCAACACAGTATCCGGCAGACAAGCACATTTCAGTGTATCCTGCGCCAGGGAAAATCATCTTGTTTCCAATGCAATGATCTTTCAAGTAAGGTACTGCCTTAATGCTGAGATCATTCTGAAAAATGTGCAGATTGGACGCATTGTTCAAACTGAAACCAATTAGTGGATGAATCATGGAAGCGTTTCCACCACTAGATTCCACCCAAAAGGATTTGCGGTGGAAAGGATGAAAGGGGAGAGAAACCTTATTTCTGATGTAAGTATCATCAAAACCTTTCCAGTCCACATTGTATCCCAAAAGGTACAGTTTCCCAAGAGTGGTCAAAATTGTGCTCCAATCGTCTGTGCCGCGACGGAGAGAAGGTAAGCATGTCATTTGCACGTCTTCGTTATTCATCATTACAAAACTGGACAAGACCGGCTGCGGCCCAACTTCCAGATATTCTTGAACATTGGCTTCTCGCAGTGCAGCGCAAGCGCCTACAAAGTTCACCTTTTCTCTCGTGTGACGTACCCAATAGTCCGCATTGATTTCAGATACATCGCATATTACCCTTCCTTCCATTCCAGAAACGTATTGAATATTACAGTTACCCTGTTTGTAATTAATGGTCTGGGCGAACTTTCTGTATTGCTCTAGCATGGGATCCATATGTCTTGAATGAAATGCATGGGTTGCCTCCAAAATGATGGCTTTTATGCCTTGTCCATTCAAGAAACTCAAGAATGCTTCAATCATCCTGGTGCTGCCAGCGACGACAGTTTGTTCAGGATTATTCACCGCAGCGAAATCCAAATCAAATTGCCCTGAATTCATAAGGTTTTCAACTTCGGCTTCACTGGCCTTAATCACCAACATGCTACCTCCAGGAAGGTTATCAATAAGGCTACTTCTCTCAGCCACAAGTTTCAGAGCGTCTTTGAAGTCCAAAACTCCAGCGGCAACAGCAGCAGTGAATTCCCCAAGACTGTGACCCAGTACACAGTCCGGGTGTATTCCCCAACTTTCCCACAATTTCAAGAGACAGTATTCAATACAAAATATGGACGTTTGACTGTAAATTGTCCTGTTTAGCTCCTTAGAAGTTAGGTCGAATTCCCAGAGTACATGGCGGATAGACAAACCGTACATTTCTCGCAATGTGCGGTCGCATAAATCGAAGTTGACACGAAAAATGGGACTAGTCTCGTAAAGCGTCTTTGCCATTCCTTGGTACTGTGATCCCTGACCGGTGAACAGGAAACAGATTTGATGAATTTCACCATCCTTCACCTCACCGCGAAAATACTGATTCTCTTGAATGGTCTTGAATGCTTCCTGGCTATTATTGGCGACCATAAAAGCACGATGATTGAAAGTGGCTCGTCCAACATTTGCTGAAAAAGCGAAATCAGCCAAAGTGGTGTCACCCTTTACAGCTCTTCCAGAAAATATGTTTTCGTACTCCTTGAGCAACTCTTCCAGAGCTTCACTGGTTTTCCCAGAGATTTTAATGATATGTGTTGGTCTCTCCAATCCCAGAGTAAACTTTGGGAGTTCGTAATCAGGTGCTTCTTCAATGATAACATGTCCATCAGTTCCTGTAATTCCAAATGAGCTCACTCCGGCGAATCGGGGCTGCCCTTGAATCTTTGGCCAGCGAACATTTTCAAGTGGAATTGTAGCTGGGATGGAGTCCAAAAATATTTCTGGGTTGAGGTTCTCCAGATTGAGATGTTTTGGTATTAGTTCATGTTGCATAGCAAGCACTGTTTTCATTATGCCAGTTATTCCGGAGCATGCCTCAGTGTGCCCCACATTTGTCTTCACAGATCCAATAATCAGTGGCTCTTTTCTGTCGGGTGAGTAATATGCTTTCGCAATGGCAGCCACCTCCATCGGGTCACCCACGGCAGTTCCAGTTCCATGAGTTTCTACGAAACTCACTTGACTTGGTTTTATATTGGCGTCTTCCAATGCCAGCTGCATAGCCAGCGCCTCGCAATGAACAGTGGGGGTTCCAAGACTTCTGCTCAGTCCCTCCTGTGATACTGCAGAGCCCCGAATCAAGGCCCAAATGTTGTCTCTGTCTCGAAGGGCATCACTCATTCTTTTGAGGACCAAAACCCCACATCCCTCTGCTCTTCCAAACCCATCAGCTCTGGAGTCAAATGTCTTGCAACGTCCATTGGGAGCAATGACATAGTCCATGATGTTACTTGTGAATGGATGAAGCAAGAGGTTGACGCCACCAGCCAACGCTAGATTACATTCACCACTACGTAAGCTTTTCACAGCCAAGTCAAGAGCGACAATGGCTGAGGAGCATCCACTTTCTGTTGCAATACTTGGACCAGTGAGTCCCAACAAAAAGGAGAGCCTTGCAGCCGCTGCTCCAATGCTGTTTCCCATATACGTCCTGAAAAAGTCCCTCTCTGTAGACAACTGCACTATGTCTCTGTAGTCATTCATCCAGCTCCCAGTAAAGATTCCGGTGCGTGTTCCATACAAACTCAAGGGATCCATGCCACTGTCTTCCAAAGATTCCCACACGACCTCGTGTAAGAGCCTGGCCTGCGGATCCATATAAGCTGCCTCTTTTGGGCTCACCCCGAAGAACTTTGCATCAAACTCATCCACGGTGGTGGACAGAAATCCAGCATTTGTCTTTCGTTCCTGCTGAGTGATACGAAGGGAATGCTCTTTTGTCCAACGAAATGCTGGTGGCTCACGAATACCCTCCGCCCCCTTGTACAGCATGTTCCAGAATTCCTCCACATTGTTGGCTCCCGGATACCTACAACTCATCCCAACAATGGCAACAGGCTCATTCTCGCCGTAACAAACATTGTTTGTGAAAGAATCCAGAGACCGTGTGGTAATGGGATTCTTGATCAGCTCAACCACTTGTCCATAAGTTTGTAACCAAGTTTCTGTGATCAGCTTCAAAAAATATTATGTTTTTAATCAGATAGTTAAAAAAGTTTTTTTTAAATTTGGAAATGATATTATTTATTCTATTTTGAGCTATCAATGTATACCTTTTCCGTAAGTCCAAAGTTCACTTTTCTGAGTGACTCAATTTTGGCTGCAAAAGGTTTTCCTTTTGGTGCATCAATAAATTGAACAATGGATGGGCGAGTTTGATTTCTAAGTAAAAACAAAACAGGCTTGGTTTAAATTTACTATTCAGTTTATCGGTCTCTTTGATTTGAAACGTTGTAGATAAATTCATACTTCATAAGTGTTCCACTTTCCACAGAGAATTTCGCAAGAACTGCGTCAGCTATGGTGCCCATAATCACATTGCGTTTTTCATTCTTCAACCACTGACGAAAGCAGTTCTCAGAAAGCACTAAATTTGTTTACAATCAGTTCCAAACTTTAAATTATTCAGTCCAATTTTTTATAGTTCTTTAAAATGGGTAATTTTTCAACTTACACTTTCCATTTTGATGGAAACTTTCCCACAAACGTTCCCACATGTCCAGACGAGGGGATAGCATGAAGAGAGAAAGATCCATCCATCCATCCTCCGCATTCATAGTGACCTTTAAATCCACCTTGTCCTCGAATAGCTTGTCCATGTTTTCCAGTACCTTTCGATGGAAACAAATCATGGAATAAGTTATCAAAAACAGACTTGAGCATGTTATCTATACACAATTTTGGATTAATTCATTTTCATTTATACCAATGAATTTGATGAGATAAATACACATTTCTGTAAGAAATGCATGGAAAATACGAAAATCTTGGCTCGGAGTTCTTCATTTTCAAACATCAGGCCTTTGTCTGGGAAATGAGCATCGTCCATGTAGAAGATCGCATCAAAAGCTTTATGAAGAGCGACTCTAAAATTTAAAGTATCAAAAACGGGTCATTATTTAATAACCACTGTGGCTGTTTTAAATGCAAAGATTTAAGCCAGCTATGAAATATTGCTGTGTTCATTTGTATAAACGACGAGAAAGATAAATTATCTGTTTTAAATTTACCGTTTCTCCTCTGACAACCTTCTGGACGCAATTGCAGCGATAGTTCGAGTTGTCTTCGTTTTCCGTAAGGATTCAGCAAGCACCATGGCATTGTCCACAAGCTCATCTTCCACGACACTTGTTAGCCAAACTTGTGCCTTTCGTTGAGCTACAATTTTTAACAAGACATGATTTTAAATAACCAAAATTCGATTTACTTCTACGGTCTTTTGTGAATTGTTTGAATATATTTACCCATTTTAAATAAGAGAGTGATATGATTCTTGTCTTGCTTTTGAAATCCAATCAAATGCTAAAGGACGAAATATAACGAATTTAACTTGACCCTGGTCTATCCAAAATATGTGAAGAAACTTTCTTTGTTTTGTTTTGATAACACGTTGTCTTGAACTAAAGTCAATGAAGGTAGTGAAGCCGAACTGAAATTTTTATAGCTTTATATACTACAGAATCATTATACGGAAACTGACGTGTGTCCAACTAATAAAATACGGCTAGAAAGAGTGAATATTGTAATTTTAACTTTATAACGAGAATTTATCGGTAAATGGAAATTAGTACGCCAGTAAGGAAACATTTGAAATTGGTTACACGTGCACATAATAAACACTTTTATATAATTATTCAGTCTTTTTTGTTTGGAAGATTAACTAGCCAATATAACGTAGGTATTTAATCGGGTTTACACAAATTTACATAACTTCTGTGCCCAAGGTAATGCAATTGATCAATATTATTAAGGATAGAATCGACTAAAAAATTTACCCCTGAACATGGTTTGACGCAACAATTTGTAAATATTCTACTTTTTTGTATCAAATCACAAATTCAGCCGCTGTAGAAACAATGTTATCCCTATCACATTGCAATTTTAACTGCTCATTTGAGTAAAGCTGTAAAAAATATTTTAGTGATTCCGTTAGCAATAGGGAAATTTTAAAACCTAATAAAACAGAAAATTGTTATAGATGTTTTAGAAATAAATGATTAGACAACATAATACATGTAATTTGCCACTTTGCTACTCTATGCACTATAATGACTATTATGTTTCTGTATCACATAGTAGTAATTTTTTTGCCGATTACGATCAATTGAGCGCACTCTCTATGATAACGACGACACGTGTACAAGTCAAGCATCTTGGAAGAACTAATTGATGTCGGAATCGAGGACGAGCAAATTGTTGACCAAGTCATTACAAAGTCAGTGTTTCTCTAAATGACCTTGATTTTGATTGATTTGATGTAAAATCATGCTTCATTGCTGGTCTCACAAAATAAAACTACTAAATGGCAAGACGAGGGAAATTATCAACGGATAACAAAACATCAAACATACTTTTTGAATTTCTTAAACAAAATCAGTGGGTTTTCTTTACTGTTTACTGAACTGCTGCTGCTGGTAAAGCTTTAACTGGTTCAAAAAATTTGAACCTGACTAATGTTAAACGTGAAGTTAAACAAATTGAGTGGTGCTTTCTCGAAACTTTACGGATGCTGCCCAACCAATCCAAGCCAAGAAATCAATTAGTACGGTGTAGCTAAAGTAATTGAGTTTCCATGCAAACTCGGAAGCTCTGTAGTGTCTGTAGTCCCAGGGAAATGTTTGATGGTAGTTATTCCAAGCGTCTCCAACTAAAAAGTAGTAAGTGTTATAAAATGAAGATGAACTGTGAAAAAATACTGAGATTAGTACTGATGACTTTGATATACTATTAAACAATGCCAACAATTAAGTTTCAACTGATGTCATGTAATGGTTTCCTAATGCGAGAAATAAAAATTTAATCGTTTCATTTAATATTCTTTTTAATCCCTCTGTATTTTCGTCATCATTGTGGTTGTTATTATGTGATATTTGTCATATATGGTTTATCTCCTCAGAGATGAGCAACATTGTTAACACAAGCTGCCCAATGGATATTAAAAATGAAGCCACTACAGTTGGCGAGAAAACATGAGAAACATGACAAAAACGTGGTAGTGCCTTGATTTGAAGCGGACTTGGTTAATTTTCAGAATCCGGCATGCCAATGTTTCCGTTTTTCTTTCAGCTATTTTGTTTACCGTAAAAAAACAATCAATATATACATATGACTGAACCGGGAATTCCTTTTTAAATTTCACGGATCAGTATCTGTGCATAAATTTCTTGTGGATTTTCATTTTTTTGAGTAATAAAATTATGCTTTTGTTTGCGGCAAGGTTTATAAGAACCTATAACCATACAACACTATTCCACACCTTACTTCCTTAGACGGATAACTTTGTGCGATTCAATAAAGTAGTTCCATAACGGTTCATACGCGTCAAGCCTTAACTACACGTAAAGCACCTACAATATTCATAATCAAGGCACTCGTTTTCATTGTGGTGTTTCCTCAAGAAATTTTCCCCCAAATGAGTTCTCATCTTCATCTGATTATCATTCATGAACCCAATCGGCTGTTCTTAATTGTCCATTTGCGGAGTCAAAAAGTAATTGGCTTTGGAAGACAAATTACTGTTTGAAACAATGCAGTGGTTGGAGACAGGGTTATTTGGTGAGGGATCATCTTGTGATAAATCCTGATCCATATCCAAATGTTCAGGTGACATGACCATTTTTGGGATTGAAGGAGCGTCTATTGATCTTGTTGATTTGAAGACTGAGTTTTATCTGTTTCTCTGTTTTGCTCACTATTACTGACAAGATGACGATTTTGAGCTTTTGATGGTTTTGAAAAATCTTGCAAGAAGCAGACTCCACTCCACATAATCAACTGATTGGAGAACTGTAAGTTTTATGATAATCCTGAAGTCATTTAATATACATACATATTTACGGATTAAAGATTGGTAAACTTCGTTGCGTGCTCAATAGAAAGAGAGCATAACTACCATGTATTCTTCGTGATTTTCTTGCGTGACCAGGCAAAATCTCAAAACACCCCAACTTAAATGTCGTTTTGTACTGTTGACTTCAATCATTCGGCTTATGAAACAGGCTTTCTTTTTAAAATTCTCAGGGCTGATCATGATGGGGGTACAGGGGGTAGAATACCATCTTGTAAACGGAGAGAACGTTTCAGGTAGTTGAAATATCCACACTTTCCAAAAAAATGGACTAGAAAAAATCTTCATGAGCGATAAAACAATTAAAATTCTCCAGTTTGAGTAGGTTTGACAGGTCATTATGCAAATTGCACACTCATCACACAGAGCTTCCTCCACCGAAAGTGCCCTTTTCTGAATTGCATGCATATGTGTGATGGAATGTACCATGTTTTCATGCAGGTTCATGTATATTCATGAATGTACTATGTGACATAAAGTTTTTATAATAAAATTTATAATTTAATCA
The DNA here is from genome assembly GCA_034695485.1 of Entomobrya nivalis. Taxonomy (NCBI): domain Eukaryota; kingdom Metazoa; phylum Arthropoda; class Collembola; order Entomobryomorpha; family Entomobryidae; genus Entomobrya; species Entomobrya nivalis. The sequence continues at coordinate 4,984 of JAQFZH010002768.1, read as the reverse complement.
CTAATCACCAATATTCGTAGTTAAAATATGAACGATAAAGGTAAATGAATACATTGGACGTATCAGATAAGCTAAGTTGTGAAGCTAGATGTGTGTGCAAGTGCGAGTGCAAACTCTTAAATAAACTTATCGCTGAGCAATGTGATAAGTCGCACACTGGAATGAGCATAATTGCATCTCAATGACACAATAAATGGGCGAGCAAGGAATGTCAGTTGGGTTATCGTAGAGTGATAACAAGTTTAACTGTATGCCATCCCTTGAATTCGTTGCCTAGCCAGACTTGTTAAACCCATCTTGTTCTTGACTCCTTGAGGCCGTATTGATAAGCCCATGGATTTTGCCAGAGGCTCAATTGTGACTAGCCGTGACCCTACACGACCAAAGTGGTGTTTATGGATTCGAACTCCACAGAATAAGTCACTTAAGGTAATTGCAAGGGCGACGGCGAGCATTTTTTTTTTTTGAATTTACTAAAAGAAATTGGACTGAACTTTTATACAAAAAAAGATTACTACCAAGTCTGTGCATCATGGTTGCGATGGAAACTTGGGAAATGCATAAGTTATAACTGAAAAAAATGGAAACGTGAAAATATGAAATTTGACGTGTTTGTGAGCTCCCACTCCTGCAGTTTGTTAAAAACCGTGTACGCATCAATAGAAAAGACGACTATGTGTAGTCAAGCGAAATATTACAACAATTTGTTCTACAATGAAAAGCATTAGACGTACTGCTTATAGTATACGTACATATTTGTTGTCATGTTGGGTAAAATGTAAAGAAATGCGAAAGGCAAGGAAAGATAGTGTAGTGTGAAACTCAGCAGTCAAGTGCGTATTTATTCATCGAATTACTCTTATAAAGATTTAGTGTAACGTTTTAAGTTAGACTGGACAAAAGTATATATAACACATACATAAGTTATTACATCAGATTTGGAGCGATGACAAGGCAAGTGACTAGCTTACTGTGTGCCGCTCAACACATCTCTGTGTACATAATTAAACGTAGTAAGTGAACATCTGTCATGAATCATGATAAATGAAACGTAGCTGTGAGTGCTGTGATGTGGTCTGTGGTCATCATCTTAAAACGTACTAACTTTAACGAACATGATTTTTAGCCCGATGGCTATGAAAACTCTTGGAAGATTCAAAAACTATTCCACTCATTCCAATATTATGATTGCATCTTCCTCATTATCACTGTCAAGACTCAAATCAGTATCAGAATCTTTAGGGGTCACTTGTTGTTCCACATCAATTTCCTCATCCCGAGGGCTCATTACCATGGGATTTTGGGGTGACGAATCTGGTTCCCTTTGTCTAGGTGTCATCCATGGTGGTCGTCTTGGCGTCAATGGTGCCCTCCATGGAGATCTTCTCGGGTATCGTGGTCCCTGATTGATGTTGCTAAGGATACAAAATCAACATTAATTAAATTATTTCAATAGAATCCATTTGTATACGTTTCTCATAAATTTTTGACTTACTGCTTTGTTTTTTGATGGTTATAAAACGCAGTAGTTGTGCGAAATTTGATTCCGCACAGGGTACAACCAGTCACATATTCTATCAGTGGTTTTTCAATACCATGTTGTTTGCTCAAGTGAGATTTCAAGGTCCACAAGTCATGGAATGTATCTGTGCAGTGGTCACATGGAAATTTCCATTCTGAATTATATCGCTTTAAGTGGCGCTTTTGGGATTTTTTCAATTTAAATTTGCTGCCACAGGTGCAGTGATAATGACCATTTTCAAAATCCTTAGGTTCATGCCTCTCCCTGTTAGATTTTGGTTGTTTTGCTTTTTTCTTAGGTTTCTTCCTATCTTGTTGGGTGGGAACTTTCTTTTTTGTGGAATACCTTCTCTTTGCTCTTCGTGGACGACTTTGGTGAGATGAAGACGGATATACAAGTTCAAGTAATTCATGGAACAAGTTATCTAACGCCCCAACTCCCGACGTTCCGACTTCCGAGATCGTGTTTGTACTTTGAGGTTGACCTATTTCTTCTAATGATGCAAGTGTAGATTGGGAACCATCTCTTGGCAGTGGTGGATACAAAGTTGGACCATGATGAAGATTATTTTGTAAAATATTTGTTTCTGTTCGTTCAGGAGTTTGAACATGATAAGTTGTTGAAATGACGCAAAACGGGGATACTGGGGGATAAGGGGAGTCGCCATATTGAGGTGTAGATGATAAACTGATAACTTCTGGAGAATATGGAGGAGGCACTGGTACACTAACAATGCTCCTTTCACTCTGTGCTATTTGGGATGCTGAGGAAGAACCAGGTTCAAATTGTGCCACATGAGCTCTTCTTTGGAATGGTGGTCGTTGAGCATGGTCATCAATTAGTCGGTAATATCTCCCGAAAAATTCTCCAACATGCTCGACCACACCTTCCACAAAACTTTGGCAAGTTAAGTCATCCCCCTCCTCAATTTCAATTTTCGCCATATCACACAATTGTAGGATGCAATTATTTAACACCATTTTAGGTTGTAATGAAGGATCGCTGTTATTCTCGTCATCATTCCGAGCAAATGGTGATGATGATGATGATGGTTTCGGGGCCATTATAATTTAAAGTTGTCCACTGTGCCAAAAAAATAATTATTAGTTTTCCTGCTTCACAAACTTTACAACATACAAGCAAGGCAAGGGAACAACCAACACGACTGCTGCAAATTCAACGCAAATCTGCTCACAGCACCAAACCAAGTAATACTGGAAAAGTCGATGATGGAACGTACATTCAAGTCCAGTCCAGAACAATCTTTTTACTTGTAATGCACATTCGACCTATTCCACATTTAATATGTAGCATCCTGGCACTGCCCATAAATCGGTAGGAAGTTCTAATCACCCGGCCGAGATAAGGCACGACAAGTCACGAAACGCTATCTTATTTACTTTTCTGGCACTTTTTACCTCATCTTTATGAACATGGTTTATTTTAACACAGCCAGCACGCTAACTGCGATTCATTTTGTCACTGGTTAGTCGACACATTCATGATTAGTTGTTCAGAATGACAATCCCAACATGCATACCATTTTGGTCATTAGTCCAGTAAAAAAATTTATGATGCTAGAATGAACCTTGCATTTCCTGTTCATCATCTTGAATAAAAAGTAAATAAATTATCCGATGATTATTAGTGCGGTACTCATGTTGACAATGTTACGTGGAAATGATGATAATGATAAATTATAACAGTTACGTAGTACTTTTTATTTTATGTAAATACAATATTAGTTGATTAGTTTTTAATTGTTGGTTACTACCACACATAAAGTTAAAGAAAAATTCAAAATGGGAATACAGACACGGACATAATAACTATGTATGAATTACAATGAATAAGGTGTCTACACATTTTTAGGACAAACGCAATTCACTAGGCTTTTCTGTGTATTTAACAAATAATTTAATGTTTTGCAGCATTCCAATGATGATGGAATATTTTACAAGAACCAAAAATAATTTTACATTTTACACATTTGACCTTTCTACAGTCACTGTTGTTGCTCAGCCAAATGTGTTAGTAACATTGTAAAGTTGAAATTTGGGGAAAACTTTATTGGGTACAACACAGCTATAAAGTTTTCCAGACATTTTAGAATTAGTATCCGCATTCTCAGTGATCATAGCGCCTTGATCATAGCGCCTCCACGTTCATTTGTTGGAGCGAACGCGAGTCATGAGCTTGCTGCCTAGAATGCTGAAGACTTTCTCTATGGCTTTCTTCCTAATTATCTATGGTAAAATGAAATACTTCAATTTTAGTCAAAGCCCTGGATACTAAGTGGAGAAACTTCGCGTGACATACCATTTTGCTGCCTAGCAATTTCCAACATCTGAGATGGCATACGCATTGAATATTTAGGAGTCATTCCTGGTCGAGTAGGTGCCATCCGTGAATGCTTTGGTCTTGGCGACATTGCTTGTCGTCTTGGTGAAAACATGAATCCTCTTGGTGTCAATGGCAATGGCAATCAATAAAATTCAAAAAAAGATTGATAACAAATCGAATCCACTCTGTCAACCCACAAAAACTGACAAAAGACAAATCTAGCTTCTGATCTGTTGTTTAAATACCAAACGCTTTTACTCAACTGCTTGTTTGTGTGATGGAATGGAACATGAAAGAAAATTGAAGGTAAAGTCGTCTTGTTTCTACGGTTACATTTAGCACCATAGGGATGTAAATTTTTATTTTGACACATGTAAAGTTATAACGCACATGATATTAAAATGCAAAGTATAAATAAATGATGGTATTTGCCAAGAACAAAATTATAATACACATAGGTATATAAATGGTTTACCAGAATATTTGGATAAACATTGAAGAAAAGCAATTGAAAATTCTAAATTAAACTAAAAGTCGTATCTAGTCTGGTTGACATTTTGTAATAGGTGAAATATCAGCGGTGCGGTGGTGGTGTAGTTGTTTCTATTCTTTTTAATTTTCGAATGCAAATAATGCTTAAATATTTGTATGGATTTAGTTGAAACAGTGAGGGATTGAAACAATGAAGCAGGCGTGCATACACGCACAGCATGACAAAATAAAATAGTTGTATACATGAAAGAGCTCAACAATAAATGCATTTTAATCGTACAATAATGTGTTTATTTTTATTTTTTATTAACTAATCAAAACAAGAGTCAACGTCATGGTTTATATTTTTTTAAAGATTTTCACAAAGCCAAATATGTCTATTAACTGAATTGGTAATTATATTTAGTACAAATGTATAGTGCAAAGTATAGACACATTTTTTGTGATTAATTAATTATTTATTAAAGTTGAAAAGTAGGAGCAACAGTTATAGAGTAATCACGTCCGACTTCTTTTTCCTTTGCAACTTTTCTTATGAAGGCTGAGATCCGGTGCGTATCCAAACTCCTTGTCGCATTTCCTGCAGATGTGCACTTTCTCACCCAAATGTTGACAGCGAAGATGGTC
>JAQFZH010002767.1:0-15534 GCA_034695485.1 Entomobrya nivalis | reverse complement strand
GGAAAATGTCGTCCGGTCTTTTGTCGTCCGGTCGAAAGTCGTCCGGCTAAAAAATTCCGGCCAAAAGACGGCACACGCAATTTGTTACATTGCTCTTACATTTATGGAATATTTTTGTAGCAAGAAAGAGTCGCTTGAAGTACCCAAGCTAAAGTTATTACTAAATTGGTTCGTATGAAATCTACTCAGCCAGAAGTTGTTAGAACTAAAAATTAACTCGTGTTCTAAAAACAGTTAATTGTATTTACCCAGAACAATGTTGGACTTCGAAATAACAGAAAAGCAACATAACTTGAAAATAAAGAAATACATAGAACTATTCTGTTTATAACCCAAACACTGCCGAAGCCTTATACTTTAAAACTAGATTATTATTGTACAATTTTCCCAAAAATTTATAATGCTGCCGTTTAAAGCCACCCTAATTTACCTGCTTTATTTATGTAACAAACAAATTGAATGCTCTCGCTAAATATATGGTTTTATATGTAATTCCTTATACCGAATATACTTTAATAGTTTATATTGTGTATCAATTTGCTGAATTTTGTTTTGCTTTTGTAATTGAATACTAATTCCAAATAACGTTTCAAATCATTTACAAACATTATATTTAATGTCCCTGTTCAACCAATTTAGTTTCCTAGTTCCGCAATACATTAATAACTAACTTTGTTTAGTAATACCACTCCCATTTTAACCCCAAATATAGGTTCTTGAACTATAATATTGAATACTTACAAAATAGTTATTAGCGGTGAACAAACAAATAAGAGAAAATAACCAATTAAATCTGTGGTTAGCTGCTGTTTCATTGTTTTTTAAAAAGCAGCAAAACAGAAGTCAATTGATTTCGTGTTAAACTTTTCCCCTGTCCAATTTCAATTTCCAATAATACAACAATTAGATCAATTTTGCTGAGAAGAACTACCTCCATTTATTTTTATCTGGAAAGTTTAAACGCAAATTTAATAATGACTTGATAAATTAACAAGTATTTCATTTATATCTGATGATTATTTTTATTGAAATAAAACCATTTTCTGTAACGTGGGAGATGAATATTACTGAAACAGGAGGGTACTTTAATATACAGGATACCTAATACTAAAAGTTTGTTAGATTTTACTTTAATAGGCCTTGCAAAACCTACTACACAAAGTTGCTTTAACCATGTAAAAAATAAAACTTTAACAGCTGCATCGATTGATATATCAAGTTGCAAATTACGTGTTATATGTTTATACAGTAATACCACAGAGTTTTCTAAAAAGGATCGGTCATAATTTGTATATATTGTGGAACAAAACATGTAAATATTAAGATTTAGCTGCTTTTAAAAGACTTTGGTTAATAAGTACAAAGCACAACAATTTATTTTTCATAAATCTATAATATTTTAAATATTTTGTGTGACTGACAAGTTTAATAATTTAATATCACCACACAATTTACCTAATATAAAAGATGTTGATTAAATAAATACAAATCTACAAACATTTAAAATTTAGGTTTCTTGCGTGTCTTTTTTAACGCGTTCGTTGTCGGCATTCTGTGTGTGTCTATTGTTGCTCCCTGGAAAAGTGAGGTTAGAAATTTTCACAAACTAGGCCTGGTTTTGTAGGGTAAACAATACTTTCCTCGGCAAAAAGTATGCTCCTTCATTGCTTGTACTGCAAAGAATGATCTATCAACAAACAATTAGGAACATACGGTATTATTATATATCTCACCAATCGTATATTTTTACTTTTTGCAATAGTCACAAGAGTCACTAGTAAACAGATCTCTTTATTTTTTAGATGGGTGTGATTTAATGTCTTTTTAAAATTGTTGAATTTTAAATTTTTGTCGAAAATTCTACACATGTCTTCGTCTTTTTCGCCTCCAAGTGCAGGTTTTGTAGGTTTCCAGCTATAGTATAGCGTATCTTTTTTTTGATTAGGTGGAAACAAACCACAAGCGTGATAATAAATGCCGGCTTGATTTATTGTATTAAGAATAAAATGTCAATACGCTTTAAGCAGCGATTGGTTTTTGCAGGTGGGGTCAACCTCGTACTTTTCCTTTTCATTTTGTCCGAGCTGAAAGTGTATGGTACTTATGTTTCTTACATTTGCAATTATTTGAAAACTCTCACTTGTTTATCAAAAGCTTTGTAATCTTTCCCATAATTATAAGTCAGCTGTTCATTTTTGTTGATCTGCTTAGGCGCAACAATAATTGCTTGCGGATTTCCAGATCTATCAAAACAACTTTGAGGTTTGCAGTTTGCGTTGCAATCATGATTGCAAAATCTTACCGCAAAATATATACGTACAATTACATGACATCACCACAATAATTACCTTGGTTACCTAGCCCTCAACAGTGCCATCACACGCTCTGCATTCAGAACAGTCATGTTTTTAATCTTTCTTACTTCCCTTGCAATTTTGTCAACGGTTGACCTCAGACTGAAAGGAACATAAATATATTAAGTAACATATGATTACCAAAAGAAAGTCATATAAATAATCTAATCAATTATAATTTTACTTGCGTTCAGTGATGGCGTTAAATAGATTAGCTATTAGGGGCAGTAGCTCATTATGCTTCGATAAAGCCATTGCTTATTTTTAATACTAGTAAAAAATAGGCACAGGAGATATGAAAGTGGTTGACTGACAACAAGAAAAGTAAACAGAAGCCTGAATAAACTTACCGCCAGTACACGCGGGATTGTGAGATATAATGAACTCCATGTACACACATATACATGGAGAGCGTTTATGAACAAAGTACATAATAAATATGTAGGAAGATGCGCGTTTTTTGCTCTGTATTAATATTATATTTAAGCATTTTTTAACATGCACAACTTAAAGCACTTAACTTAGACTTAATTTTTAATGCTGTTAAAATTGTAAGTTATTAACGAATTGTTTGTATACCAAAAGAGACAAAAATGTGATATGGCGCTTCTCACTCTCAACTAGTCCGTAAAATAAACCCATTATTCCTACTTCTAAAAGAAATGTTTGATTTGTTTTAGGTTTCCTATTTATTTTACAAGGTTTCCTTAATAATTATTAAATTTCCATATTTATCAGCACTGCTCCTGCATAACTCTTACACATAAAAATTTCAAATAACAAGACAAAGTGGTTTTGGCTAAAGCTGTTTTGGTAAATCGATTGAAGAAACTCAAATAAAAAAGGAGTTGTCATGTTAAGTTAATGTTAAAACTGTTTTTTTTTTAAACCGGACAAGTCTTAAATAATGTACTTTTAATCGAAAAACATATAATTTCTGGTTGTCCAATAGTTGTAAAGTAGAGCTCAGTTCTAAATTAATAAACGGGTACATCCGGCGTACCAAAGTAACGAAAATTTTATAATTGTTGAAATAGTTTCTCAAAGTTAAAATCTTGTGGTTTCTATGGATTTTGCTTGCCTTTACTGGTTATTATTATTATAAAGACATTCAAAATGATAACCTGGGTAAAGAACGTGTCATATTTTTGTCTCCCGTGCCACCTTAGTATTGCCAATGACCAAAAACTTCAGCAGGTACTTCTGTATCTAATTTAGAATGTATCCTTCCACCTACATATGTGGAAAAAATTCAATTGAGCGACGGATGGACGGAAAACATCAACCTTTAACGCAGCTACTTCCTAATAAATTGTTTGCATTTTCCGTTGCTACACAAAGTTGTTATGAAGACTTAAATTCGTTGTCCGTCATTTTAATTTTCTACATGGGCACAATATAATACACGGAAATTCAATTAATAATTCATTGTCTTATAAAACTACACAAAACCATTTTTTTAAATGTTATAAAAAGAAAACCTTTATTTTCTTATTTATTTTACATTGGTTATAAAATGGTTGTCATGTCGTTGGAAAATCGAGGATATTGAATAAGTTGAAAACATGTTTACCGTCCAAAAATACCTGTCCTAATTCGCAGTAAAAGACTTTTTTGTTAGCAGTTGAAGGACTATAGCAAAATGTAGTGGTTTTGCGACAATATTTTTACCCGAAACCTTAAAATATGCCAATTTAAGTATACTTTTACAACTCGGAAGAAAAGTACGATATTTTTTGTTACTGTTTTATTGGAGTGCTAACCAGTCATTTTGAAAAAAAGTTCTTTATCTTAAAACCGATACCTTTTAAAGCAGGATAATCAAGAATAAGCCCAGGGCTGGGAATAAACGAAGCTCAAACAGCAAATTTGAGCTTAGTCTGTGACCGTACTTATTTTGAAATATTTTTCAGTGTTTTGTATATTTGTTATAGCTTAAAGACGCATAAGCAAGCAATCAAATTTACACTGAAAGCTAGCAAAATAGATTTTAACCCAAACTGTTTCGATGATTTCGACGCTATTATGGAATTATAGTACTTATGTTCTTCAAAGTTAGGAACATCTACCTAAAATAATGAAAAACCTGGGTTACTAAGCATCCACAAGAGTATACCAAAGTTTGCACAATTTTTTTCCAAAGCTTATTTATAAGTTGTATTCAGCAAAAAAAAAACCAAAAAAGATTTTCAAATACTACGTTCGAAGTTTCGGTTACAGTTCAACAGTTTAACGTACTTTGGTTGACATTAAAATGGCAACTACACTTTTGGTTGCAACTAGCAACGCAATCGAAGCATTATGCAAAATTTGCTATCCAACTTGTTGTACCTGGACCAAAAATACAAAACTATGGAAATATTCTGTGAAACCAACGAAACCATTCGTATTTCACTTTGTAACAATTACCATTCTTTGGCTCCATTTACTGATAATTTTGGGTCTGGCAGCTTATTGTCAAATTTACAAATCAGACTTGTTTTCAGTGAACAAATTTATATTAGTCTCAGCAGTTCTTGCTTCTATTCTAATTTCTTGGGAGTACTTGGAAATATTTTTGATATGTTTTGGACGCGAGATGGTTTCCATAACAAACTGGGCAGCTTTATGTATACAGCAGCTTGGTATATTTTCCTCGCCAAAGCTCCAGCCTAATTTATGTATGGAGTTGGTATTAGAAGTAAAAAATGGATTCTCACGAAATTCAAAAGTTGACATTTTTGGAATTATTGCCGGATATGTCCTCATCTCTATTGTCCCAGTGGTCTTTATACTGTCATTTGCAATTGTGGAAATCGATATGAATTTAATTTACATTTGGTTTTTTATTTGCTTGAAATATTTGGGATTTAGCGTATATTGGTTAAGTAGCTGGTATATGAAAATCATTCGATATGGCAGTGTTTTGTATCTACTCCAATTTGGAATGGTTGTTCCTCCAACGTTTACCGTTCTACTTACATCAACTGTGCAAGTTTTAATTTCGACTTTATCACACCTTGATCACATGGATTTAGCATATCCGAACATTCAGCTATTTAAAACCATATATATAGCAAAATGCATTGTTTTTAATATGCTGAAATGGTTTAACTGTATATTTCTAAGTGGGGCATTCTTCTTGTTGCTACTATCGACTAACTTGTTATTTTATGGTAGAACGATAATAACCGGAAATTTTTACATTTTTTTAGTGTTTATGACTTCTACGGTCTGGTGGGCTATAGTAGCTGTGCTTCATTACGAAAATTGTATTCACAAGTCATCTTGTAGGATTATTGAAAGGTGGAAATTGGAGGTATATACAAAGTCTAAGTACATGAGGCTGGTATTGTACTCCCTTCAAACTATTGCAGTTCCAGTAGGAAACATTGGGATTGTTGATCGGGACATACAAATTAACTATTTTAGTGATGTTTTAACATATCTAGTAAATACTTCGATAATATTTAAGGATTTGTTTTAATTTATTACTAAATTTTATAGTTAGCCAATCAATCAGATGCCAATCCCAAAAAACAAAGAATATTTATAATCTTAAACCATACGCATGAATTCAAGCTGGGTAGCAAGCTTAGTCTTGGACGCATTTTTTCTGTTTGTTGGTCAATAAAATCTATGTTTGTACTAAAGCAATATCCAATCTCTCGTTCACTAGAACAATAAGAACAATTTCCCATGCATTAGAACAATACATTTGTCATGTATGAGCAATGTTACATCAATAAAATAGAAAGAGCCAAAATACGTGTATATCCCTTTGTTACAAAATGAAGCCAAAAAGTTCACCGACTCCGTACTATGTCGCAATAGTGATAGATTTTTTATAGTGACTCTGAAAATCTTAATTATAAAGTATCTGAAGCGATAATGTTATTGTCCCCAAATGTCAGGTAAGTATAGGAAAACAAGAATCGCTAAGAATATAAATTACAGAGTTAGAACCACAAGATTGCTTCAGTAGAAACTACGTTGTTCGGGTCAATTTTATATTTCCCATCCCACCACCAACAGTACTACACCACTACCATTCATACAGTCAAGGCGGCAAATTCAAACTAATAGAAAAGTACATCATTAGTAATGGTTATTAACTTGCGACTTGGCACGATAACTCAAAAACTAATCAAGATTTTCAAAATCTGGTTGCACCAATTGATACAGATGAGTCCTCGCTTGAATAAGTTCGTTGGTCAGCCAAATCGGTTGAACCAGGTCAAAGGTTAGGTCAAAGGTCAATTCAAAAAACAAAACAATATGGGCTCATATTTTATGTGTAGGTAGCCCTAGCATGGAAACATACTTCTGAAAAGTTTCAGTTGACCTGACACAACCCTTTTGTCCCGAGAGGGCTTTGAATGTCAAAACTTTGACACAGTCTCCTGTCTAAACGGTTCAATGGATTTCAATAAAATTTGGCAGAAATGTATTACTAATATTTAAGCAAATTATTAACCATATTTTTTAAGAACCAAATACTGGACCTTGTGTGACCCGGGTCATTTTTTTCAAAATTTCAAAAAAGAAACTATGCAATATTATTCCATAAATAAACTTATTATTTATCCTTAGTTACCTTTATGCTGTTGTCAGGTTTATCATCGTTAAATGATATTATCAACAATTTAATAAGCCAGAAGTAAGCTGCGTGCGTAACTAGCTCTGAGCTCTCAAACTTTTCTATTTTGTCTTGCGTTGCTTGTTTTTGTTTGGGTAAACATATGATTGGAAGGAAAAACGCAATAGTATGTAAGCAATACCGTGTGTGATGTGTGTGTTGCTGTTTGCCGTTGAATACCGTTTTTCCTACGCAAAACACAGACAACAACCGACAGCATGGTGTATTTTTGGGGCGGCGGAAAAACTAGACCAGTCGACGCATCGTGAGTCGAATACTTTGTTTGTCATGTGTGCTGTTGCTAAAGGGTTGCAATTTGTTTGTATAGCATAGAGCTAGAGAATTCCGGAGCTTGAATTTGTGTTTTACTGGATTACACTGCAATAGTTAGTGGTAATTATCGTTTATCGATGCTTTAACAGATAATTGAGGCCAAGTCTAGGCCAAAACGCATTTAAATTTGCAATTATTAAGCATATGATTTAAAAAACCTTTACCAAGGGTACATAGGTAATGGGTCCCCTTATTGTTGGCTTTAAGCCAACAACCCTCTCTGGCCTTTTCTTGTAAGAACATAAAATATTTACGTAACGTTACTACATTTGCGTAAGTATAAATGCATTTCAATTCTACTTTTCAGCAGATGTTTAAAAACATTTTTTAATTTGTTTTTAATTAAAATCAAATATTAGAATTGAATCAAAAGTACGTTTCACAAAAACATCAAAATATGCACCCAAAAATTCCCTCCCAAAACACTCAAACGACCCATATTTTACTCTAATTGGCAACACTGATTTCATTTGCATCAACTGCCATTTGTAAGCTTTGCGTTTGTACTTCCCATACCTATATTCAGCTTTATGAACATGCAAACACACCACTTCCACTGCCATATCGGCTAATATACACACCGCTCTTGCGGCAATTACATGAAAAGCCATGACAAAAATAGAAATAATGGTAACAGTACCATATAACAACAAGCCATTAGTAGCTATTCGACATTTCACACAAATCGATATTAAAACAACCTGACCCCAAAAAAGGATCCCCATTCCCAACAAAACCAATGGGTTCAATATCTTTTCAACTCTTTTTACAAGTAGCTTCAGATAAGTGTAGTATTTCATAAATCCATGAAAATCATGAATTCCTTTGAAGTACATGTTCATAATTCGTGAGAATCTATCCAAACCAATTATAAAGCAGATGCAGCCAAACGATATAGTTCTACATGTATCAAGTGTAGCTACATATATTACAACAAATCTAATTACCATTGCCAATATAATGGTTTCTAAATCCCTGAACTTTGCGTCGGGTAATATTTCTTCAAGAATGAAATATATGCAATCAAGATCAGTGTATATAGCACCAATAGATATGCAGACAGGTGCCACTGCCAATAAAGGGATCATGGTCAGCAGCAACATAACTGTGGCGTCCACGTGCCGTATTTCAGACAAATTTTTGTTTGGCCCCCTCTTCGGATAAGCTATAAAAATAACATCTAAATATTAATTTAAAGCTAATTTAACGTAATAGTTCATTTATAACACTTACATGTTTCTAAATTCTCGGAAAGTTTAATTATGTCATTAAATGTAGATGTCACGACAACTTCGTAGTTTATCCAGGCAAATAGGTAAACGCTAATATTTGAAAAGCAGCCCCACACTAAAATTAATAATAGGACATTAAGCTTTTCGAAATTTTGGCGGGGATTTAAGAATCCGAAATCTATGACGACCAGAAGACAAACCCAGCCGAAGAGCCAGATAAATGCCATATTTAGAAAAAATGGCAAACATTTTATTTTGGGCTTTTTTAATATTAGCTGACTACGTTTGTTGTCCCAGTTAAAGGGAAATTGCCAAGTATAGAAGTTGCAGATATGTAACAGGCGAAATGCCAGATGTTCGTATTTCATATGCCCCATCATGCACAACTAGTCGGCTATCTATAACTGACAAGTTTTGAATTTTTCTTAACGTTTTGTAAAAAAATGTGGAACCTTTTAATAAAACTAATATTTAACTCATCCTGGATGTTGCTTCTTGATGACTTTGTGGTTTAAATGAGAATAAAGTGTCAATGGGCTTGTTGCGAAATGTGAGCTTACAAAATGCAAAAAGGCGGAAGTAATTTTTGATTAAGTTAATGGAAAGTTTAATTGTTTGGACATTCCGGAAATGGTTAAAGTAATGATCGAAATATTTACTTCCGTCAAACAGAATTTTAGTGTTTCAACTAGTTCCCGTTTAGCACAAAGCTATCCTGACCTCGAATATTCCATCGATGCAAGTGAAAATGTTAAAAGAATGCAATTTTTACGATGGCTTTAGATAAATTTTAAAAACTTGCAAATTCGTATTTGTTTTTTTAATGCATTTATACAAATTTGGCAAAGATATGTTTTCCACTAAGACTAGTTCCTAAAATAGACTATTAAATTTTGAAGTCGACTTATAAATTTCATTTGTGTGTATGTATTTTAGGACGGCGAGGGCTTATTCATGCCATGCGCTCAATTCCAAGGTTAGGTGTTTCAAACAAAATAACAATCAGAACTATATAACAACTATTAAATATTCAATTTAAATAGTACAGGCTATTTTCTTTTGAATTCCAGTCAGAAAATCTATGTGTTGTAGAGATCATATTTATTGATAATAGTTTCGGGAGTTTGTTTTACATATATATAATATATAACAATATATAAAGATAAATATGGGTATCTTTTTAATTTCACAGGCTGATCGGTTCGTTACACGTTACTCACAAAAAACATTTAACAAATCAATACTAGTACAGCGTCTTTTCAAATACCTATGTCTAAAGCCACAGCGTACAATTTAACATACATACAATATGTTATTCATTCACGAACCTAATGATTTTCCGGGAATTTATCCGCTACATAAGCATTTTTAGCCAAATAAGTATATGCAGTTCAAAAAAGATGATAATGAATAGGTCCAAAATTCGAATTACCTGTTTTTATATTTACCCACCATATGTATTTATTGAAACTGGAAATACTTAAAGTATTATGTGAACTTATTTACTACAATCGGTTGTTGTCATCAAATATTATAAGTTTTTTAACTAGTCAACTTTCGAATGAAAATATTTTAATTGTTGAATTTATTACAAAAATACTCTGGAAATTTTAAACTGTATCTTGAGGAGTTATTGTTAATCGCATCAATCGACTTAACTGACCTTGCTCTATTTTGGCATATTTGGTTCTATTTATTTGGGTTTTATTTTTCTTCAGCTGCTGATTGATTTCCTCTAAGTTACGCAATTTTTCTAAAATGTAAATATTGTCCAACTTTTGCTTTTCTATAAATTCATTAAAAGGTTTAAGTTTATCCTCCAAAAGTTCCCCGAATAACCTGTTAGCCTGTAAATCTCCATTGGGCTTTGCTACAATCCTGTCAGTAGATTTGCAGCTGCTATTAAAATATGCAGCTTTTGAATAAGGGCCAAACGACATCACTTTGTATCCACCTGGCCTTCTATGCACGGATATTTGTCTTGCATCCAAATTGTTTCCCGCTTTTATCAACGACGGTCTCCATTTATCCTGCGAACAGTCAGGCTCAAAATATGCTAGTAATTCATTCCCATTGTTTCGAATTGACCATTCCACCATGTCTAGTACGTACTCGGGAATAGTAACACAGGAACACACATGTCTGTAGGATTCCAGTACGTCCTGAATTTCATACTTGTTGTTCCGGTACTTTACAATGTCCACGTTAAGTTGCGGACCACCCTCTTCTCCATTGCATCTTTTATACGATTTTGGTTCTTTGTCAAAACTACAAATTAAGTCAATATGTAAATCATTCTTGTAATTAAGTTAATATACATATTGTCTTCTCTAACCATTACATAATTAACACTGTAAAATATAATATATATAATCGTGTTTTCGACCATTTTACCTTGCACCGGGTGGCAAAACTTTCAAACTCCATCCTGACTGTCTGCAGTCGTTATCTTCATAGACCATCAGGCATACTTTAGTTTCTACCCGTTTTGTAGTCCAAGTATCGTAAAAGGCAGGCATGGAAATGTTAGCACAGGAATCATCGTAGATGAGGCTGGAATAGGATTGAGCTGTAAGAACAATGTTTCCATTTTTATTTAGGCCTCATGCGAAATATTGACAATTTGATCAATTAGTCTGCTTTTGTAAATTCTTACTGCATGGAAAGCTTAATTAAACAATTACCTTGACCCCAACCGTCAATTCTGTCGTCATAAAATTCGACTAAATCCTTACAGTACACATTGCAAAACAACAAGGTGCACACGTAAACAATCCGCAAAATTTGTTTATTGGGCATTATTACAAATCTTGTTATTGGAAACCTGTTTTCCTTACGTGTCCACACAAATATTGGCTTTTTGACCAGCAAAAGAATAGTGGTTTATATTTGTCAAATTTGCTAGACCAATTCTAAAATATTTTTAAAATATAACTTAACTATAATTAAATAGGCATATTTTAATGTTCTCGGAATGCCATTCAGGTTTGATTGAATCCAGAAATGGCCCAATTCTTGGAAAATAATCGCCTAAGTTTTTTTATTTAAGTAATTGCATTGTACTTAATGGCAATTTCAAGACAATGTTTCGGGTATGTATTTTCACCTTGTGATGAAAACCCATGTTGCATGTAAAGTTTAACGTTTTTTTAACATGATAAACACATGAGAGCTAACATTGTCAAGTAAACTAAATAAAATTGGAAATCTGATGACTTTTAAGTATGAACTACACAATTGACCAAAAGCTGTAATATAAATAAAGCATTTTTATACAAAGCTAAACATCGTAGACAATCATTTTTCTGTTGACAGGAAAGCATCTGGAAATTCACCGATTTTTAAATGTGTTTTTGTAAATTTAGAAAACGTAACACCCTTCATATAATTTCTAGTTTGGATACGTCGAGCATTTTGAAGAAAATCAGCCGAATTTTGTGGATAGATTAGATGAAATATGCATGTGGACCAATTTGAGAGTGTTTGCAAAATACTTTCGGTTGAAGAACGAAAACTGCATAATATGCATTTCATTGTGTAGGTTTTTGATGATAAATGTTTAAAAAAAAGAACAGGTACAACGCCGAGTTTAGTTTATTGTTCATTACTTTTATTTAATACAATCAACAAGCATATTTTAATAACATGCCTAATTCATTTATATATTTAATTATAGGGTAACACAAACAAAAAGAGATGCAATTTAACTTGAACACAAATTAAAATTACATTTATATATTTTGTAACATTTATTCATTACAAAGCCTAAGTAATATTTGGGATGTAAAGATGCCTTATATTTGACATATTAGTTGATTAATTCTATCCAAGATAACTTCCCAACTTGATTGGATACTGATTCCTGGTAAACCCCCTGCTTTTCCCAACAAACGCATTTCAGGACTTCTTCCAAACTTTGGCCGGCATCCAATCCTTCCAGTTTTTTGAGCACGGCTTTAAGTTCCTCTGAAGAGACAACATAAGAGTTACAATTGTACGGTTCCATTGCCGTCTCTAAAAGTTGATTCTTTACCAAGAACGATCTCAAGCTGATCTGAAGACAATCTAATCGAAAACTGTCTCTTTCATAAGTTCTTCTGTCTTTTTGCTCCCTTATTAGGTAATCCAAGTACTCTTTCACTTTATCATTATATGCTACAATGGCATTTCGTTTCAGGAAACATGCAAAATTGGTACTAGCATTTTTAATTTCATCTCGTTTACCTTCCAGTGTTTCAATTTCGTTCAGCATTTTATTGCAAAAAACGCCTTGATGAACAAGCTCCTCATTTTGTTGAGTCATGTTTTTGATCGTGTTTACTGTGTGCTGTAAAGCACCTTTTTTTCTTGAATGCTCATCGAAATTTCTTTAAGCGGTCTCTTCAAGCTCACAATGAGCTCTCTAGTTGTGTTCAAATTTAACGTATTCTTAACGGGATGGGGCTCGATGGAACTGAAAAACTTCAACATTCTCTTGGTTTCCTGAGTTGACTTGTCCCAGCTTTTATAAAAATTTGGTTTCTCAGATTCACCAAAACTAACTGGTGGATCATTTTTAGCAGCTGCAAGGAATCTGTATGTCTCACTGTCGAAGTAATAAACAGTGTCTCGGCTCAAACCTATTTTGACATCCTTTAGCTCTTGAAGCAAATATACTAGAGCCGGCATTGTATCTCCAGGACGATAACATGTACCACGTGAATTAGTAAAGCAGAAAACCATATTCTTGCTAGCATCATTGGGGAAATAAGTAAGTAGCTCTGTAATGCAAAAATGAAACATGAATGTTAGTCCTGCCCTGTAAGGCTTGAGAAAAATGCAAATTCCATGTATTTCTTCGAGCTTCGACAGGGTGCACAAAACGTTTTGAAAATTTTCCCTATCCTGATCGATTCCTTGAGTGCTACCCACTCCTGGTGTGTCAATAAGTCGAATTTTTGTGTTGCCAAATACAAATGGGTATACCAAAGGATTTTGTGTTGTTAATTGTCCTATTTTATAAACCTCGTTTTTATCAATACCAGTGCAAACTCGTATTCTTTCAAAGTTTTTATCATAAGTCGTAAACTCAGACGGTACTAAAGTGCACAAGTCCCCGGCCTCTGCATCTTTTAGAGAATCATATGTGACGTAATTGAAGAAAGCGTTAATCCATTTCGATTTGCCAGTCCCGGTCTCCCCTAGAAGCAAAATGTTCATTTCTTTTAAGGGGCCGGTTTCGTGATCACTTTCACTGGCGTTTTGAGGTAATGAGCTGACGGATTGTTGATTTTCAAGGCTGGGGTTTAATATTTTGAGTGCACCGCTCTGTCTTGTTTCTTTAAGAGCTTCCAGCAAAATAGTGAATGCGTTGACTCGGAGAGCAACTTTGTCGTAAAATTCAGCTGCTGCCTGATATTGTCCCCCATTTCTTTCCTAATACAAAATAAAAATAATAAAATGTTGAGAATATGTTTGGATTTTAATAGTAAAACATACTTATACCTTTGCTCCTATTGTTTGTAGATCTTCAACAGACAAAATCTCTTTCGAGAGAAAAATGTTTAGAAAAAGTGTTGAACAGACTGTGGCCGGAATAAGTTTGTCCCGACTCTTTAGAATAAGGTCTTTTTGCCATGCCTCCATCCTGAAATATATAGGTTGGTACCAAATGGTTTGGCTATTGTAAAACTGAGCGAATTTAGTGTGAACAAGTCAAAGCTTTAAAAGCAATTAAAAAAAAGTAAAAAAAAGTCATTATCTATCACATGAAGGGACTAACAAACGTACACAGTCACGAGCTCAAAACATGTATTTGGCACCGAACCGACAGTAAATTTTTATTTGCTGTGACAATGAGCTTTACACAACAAGTAATTATTATCTTATCATGCAAACTTAAGATAAATAAACAAACCACTTCATGAAAATATACTGGATAACAAGCATTTATGGCAAATCATAATTGTAAGCCATTTGATGTTGAAGATATCACTATTGTATTGTATTTTGTTTCAGTATTTATTGTTTTAAAGTAAGTACTTAGAATGAGTAAATAAGCACACGTTCTTGATGTGTTAATCATGTCAGTTTGCACAATAAATAAGCATTTTCAGACGAATGTATACATTTTATTCAAATAAAACATCGTTTCAACATGACATCATTTACTGCATAAATAATATCAGTTGTAATCTCAATCATTTCTGATTACTCGCTACCGACAAAATTGAGATTTCAGCTAAACTTGTGTCATGTATATTCGTGATTATACTTTAACTAGAGTAGTCGTTTAATGTTTTGCTGCTACCTGTCTCAAAATAAATGTTTGTAGATAATAGAGGTATTAGTGTTTGGTCTGACAGATACTGATAAGCATGTTTAAAGTATACAAACATCATACAGAATTGATAAAATGATCAATTGCATTCAAACTTAATTCCAATGAAAAAGTTCAAAGCAAATATAACGAGCAATAATATATGTGACATTTATTATAAGCCGCTTCTTTGTTACAATCAAAGTTTGCTGCGTTGAGATAAAATTCAGTAAAAATACATTTAATTTCATTGTGTGTCACGTCAATTTGTACGGAAAATAAGATTAGGGACTTAAAATGGTTAAGCTAAAATTCATATACTATTAAAAATTATATGAAGGTTTGCATATGTAGTTTCATTTAATTTTTAGCTTGAGACATATTTATCCTTGAATTGGGAATGTTAGTTGGTACAACGTAATCCACACGTATGTAATATATTTTAGCTCATTCCCCGTATTAGTCATGCATGACTACTTAATAGACAATATTTCAAAATTATTATCACACAAATTTTAAGCATATTTTACCAAACAAATTAAATATTTCTGAAATTATTAACAATCTTCCTGTCCTTATACAGAGATGTATGACAAATATTGGTGCGTGGGTAAGTGGAAAATTATTAGAGAACACAATAAATGGAGAGGACAACGATGCTTATTTACAAGGAGGGATATGACTCCCATACTATTCGAA
>JAQFZH010002766.1:0-15538 GCA_034695485.1 Entomobrya nivalis | reverse complement strand
AAAAAAATACTCCATTTTGGTTATTTTGGTGATGTGGTGTGGTTTAGTTTGGTCTCTGGTGGTATTTTCTACTTGAACTTATTTTTTTAAAGTCAACTAGTGTGCAAGAGGGAAAAAAATAGAAAATGAGTGCAGAAAAGTAGTTGTTAGGGGCCTGGGAGTCTTGCTTTATCCTTCTATTCTGTACATGTTTTGTGAGCATTAATCAATTACAATGTTTACGGATGACTTCATTTGCTCATTAGAGAGCCAGGCTGACAAGACAAGACAAAACAACGTTATTATCATTCTTTACTAGTGTACTAGTGTACCCTTTCCCATGTAACACTTTTCAGATGACTTTTAGTGCCAAAAACTTTTGCTGGTTGTTGCATAGAAATAAATTTGAATTGGTCCTTTTAAAATGCTAACTGTTCTGCAAACTGATGTTACAACATCACAGTACCTTTTGGCGTTCTGCTCACATAATAAAACGATTCCACTCACTAATTTCCTCTCTTCTCCGCGAGCTTGTATTAAAATTCACTTTAAGTTTTTTTAACGTTTCTCCATAACCCCCTTTTCAACTTAATTCTGCGTTGGTCTTCTGTCTACTTTTTTAATGCAAATGAGTTCATCAGAAAAGCAGGCCAGCAGACTCATAGATGAACGTATGTATTTATATATATGTTTTGGGGATACGGGAAATGGTCTGTTTTATTAAAGTGCTTTAATGCTCCTGCTTTTAATACAACTTTGATACACTACACAAAAATTCCATCACCACAATTTAGTTGAGTAAAGAGAAAGCTAGCTGAGTATGTATAATGAACAGAGTTTTTTGGGGAAAAGGAGAGAGATGGAAAGGGCACATAAAAATAAAGTGGTAATTCACTATCATCAAGTACACTTTACTACGATACGTAATGTTATGATCGCGTATAGAATAGGTGCCTTAGGAACACTGCGCTGCGGATCACCATTAGCTTTTAAAGGCATTTTGCTGCTGCACATGCATACAAATTTACTTTTTTTTAGACAAGAAGAGAGGAGTGCAGATAGTCTTCAACATCATCTTTTTGATTATTGTCCACCACCGCCACCACCATACCACCCAGTTTGCCACCTACTTATTTTTTGGAGTAGTAACAAAAGCTAAATTACTTAAGACAGTGTCAGGTCTACGAGGGTCCAAAAGCACAGAACAATTTATTTCGTGTAACAGAGTAACATTTAAAGTTATAGTAATTAGTAGAAAATGAATAAATTTATTATTTGACTCATTCGAATATATTTTGAAAGAGTCAGAAAGAGAGAAGGAGTGGAATGTGTAAAAGCTCATAAATTGTAACAGTTCCTACGACACTAGTACAAGATAAGTAATTACACATATTAGAAACGTAGTTTGGCAATACATACTTTTAAAGTTCTCCTTCCGTCCTTCCTTCCTGTTTATGTAAGCATGTCTTATACAAGTGACAATGCAATGTGGAGGCTACAAATGTACATGTTTTATATGTATCCCATGTTTTGTAAGGGAAGATAGAGGAAAGAGCAATTGCTAGCTCTCAAGCTTCAGCGCTTCAGCATCAAGGTGACGGGAAAAGAAGAAAGGAATCAAGTCAATGAAATTACCATTGGGAATAGGGAACTAACATGTAGACACACACACGGACACACACATCCAAAATACTGACTCAGTTTTTTTCCCCGCACAAAGGCATTTTGAACAAGAAAACTCGCCATTTTTTATTCACACTCCTTTTCACTCTTCTCCTTCTTCTTGTGACCCGTGTATGTGTAAAGTGGAGCTAACACGTTAAATGGAAGAGGAGGAAGCATACAAAATGGCAAAATAGCAAAATGGGAAATAGTAGAAAAGGTCCTCTAAAAAAATGCCCTATATCAAGAATAATAAATATGCTTACTCTCTACCAAGCTACCAAACTGGCAAACTGGCAAACCAAACGAAACCACCTTTCCTTCCAAAAAGAAGAAGAAGAAAAAGAAATAGGAAGAAAACTCATCACATCACATGCCTCTCTTTTCTCAATGCATTACTGTCCTGTCCTAAATGAAAATGCTGGTTTGTAATATAAAAGGGAATCCATCGCATCGCATCGCATGGCCTTCTGCTTTCTCTCTCTCAACTCAACACGCTGAGAGCTGTCTCGCATCGCAGCGTACACCCTTTTTCGCTGTGTGTGTCTCTCCTCTGCTCTGCCTGGTCTGGTGTGTATTTTTTTGCCCCATGTGCATGTCGTGTGTGCTCAGTATTCCTTCCCAACAAGAGGCCCCTTTTCCCTTTCTACTCACTTCCGACTCTCATGTGCTAAAGCTTCATGTGCAACTATCATTCCATCCATCCAACTTTTTTTTTATGGTACGCAGAATCAAACTACTCGCCGCGCTCTCATATCATCAGCAAAGATGAAGTAGAAGAAAAGAACATACCAAAAAGCTTTTGCTACTTGCAATACCTTTGCAATGGAAAATGGAAATCGCTCGTTTTATGGGTATAGTCAGCCCAGTCAGTTTTATACCCACAGTTTCTACCTTTTCTCATGGAGAAGCATGTAGAGCATGTAAAGCATGTATGTATGATGGCATGGCCTTTCTTCAAATCCCGTTGTGGGCCCGTTTTCTTCAGTAATCCTTTACTTTAGTAGCCACTTTTTTATCCTTTTTTCCACCTTCATCTCTTAGCAGGAAAAAGAAGCCTTGCTTTACCACCACAACTACTTCTGTTGCTGATCTAAGCAGCAGCGGTGGTGGGAGAAGTGTCTTTTTTTTCTTCTTCTTCTTCGTGTGCTACTCTCTTGTGACCTGGCTCAAATCCTTCACGTACGAGGATAACTTATGTCTCCATCTTTTTTCAACTGTGCACATTGTGTGTACAGTGTACACACAAAACAGAAACTAGGAATAAGATTTTTATCGTCTTTATTCCTGACTTAAAAAAGAGAGAATAAAAAATTGGATCGTTTACTTGTCTACTTGTAGTTTCTCTACTTGTGTAAATCCTTCTGAGCTTCTCTATGTAAACTTCATCTGTTGTACAGCAGCAGTGCTAGCAATAATCGTACTAAAAATATACAACTCTAAACATGCCATCTTCTTATAATCATTCTTTTATCGTGCCTATTCTTACAAAATGAGCAATTATGCTACCCTGGGAAAAAATTAGATTACTTCAAAATCCTTCCTATTCTTCCCATCTATTTTTTTCGATGTTAAAAAAAAGGAGTAAAATGAAATGGAAAAGTATTTAACCTTGTGTTATACGATAACTACTACAAAGTTACGATTGGTTTAGTACGCTTGAGGAGAATTCTAAAATGTTCATTATCTCAATACAAATATGGTTAGCATTGTGGCTCCTCATTTATATATTTTTTTGGACATCACATCCAAAAACTTACTTTTTATGCTTAACTTGAAAATTGGATCAGATCAGATCATTCCTAATAACCCATTCTTTTGATATTTTTCTCGTACACATTGGATAGACGCTGATGTAGCAATCTAACTACTGCTTATTCATCTTATCAGGCTTAGAACCATTGGGAAAAAAATGATAAAGCAAATAATGATGATAATGCTGATAGGATAATATCTTATTCTTATTTTGTCTGCTTGTACGCAGCGGCCATCAAGTTTTTTTTATACAAGCAGTAAACAGTATAAAGTTTCCTGATGGCGATCTAGACCTGACTTTTTTTCTGGTACCCTCAACATTATATTTACTTACATTTCCCAGATCCAAGCCAGATTCCAAGAAAATAGTGCTTGTCCAGCAAATAAATGTTTGAGAGAGAAGCTTGGACAAAGCGTACAACCAAATGAAAAAAGATTGAGCAGATCGGATCAGCTCATATGAGACATGTCTGCTACTATCTAATGTATAAAAAACGATTATTATTACTATGTGAAGAAAAAAACCTAACAAATACTCAATAAATATAGTACATCTCCGCGGCATCATCGGTCGGTATGCATTTGATAAAAAAAAAGAAGGTTGGTTTATTTTGATGAAAACGATGACCATTCAAGAAAAAAGAATGTTCCATTTTTCTTTGATAGTAGAGCAGAGTAGCTAACAAGACCACAAAACACAATTTCTACCCACAAAGTCGTTTCACAACTCTTTCTTCCTTTTTGAGATCATCATTCTTTGGAGTACAGCAGCATCAGTCCATGAAAAACTTTTTTACCTTTCGATTCTCCTTCCACTTGTTTTTCCCCTTTCTCCTTTCACTTCTACTCTCAACGACAAGCGTGTAGAAAAAGGAGACGGACGGACAAAGAATTTTTTTTATCATGATCATCTTGAAATGGTACTACATTCTACTAGCACTCAAGTTGAACGTGAACATGGACAACGTCAACACAATGCATCTTCCTTCCAAATCCAAAAATCCATTCTACAAAATGTCTAAAGCTGCTGCTTCGTATACACATATTCTTTTGCTATCCTTTTTTTTATCATATTTATCTTCCATCTTCCAAATATCAACAAAGCCTGTTTAGATTTTCATATTGAACATTTTTTCGCAAGGAAAAAAAGTCAGCAAGGTCATAGTCATCGCCACCTCTGCTATCTTTCTTTGAATGTAACGTGGGGAGTTTTCAGTACAGTACTGGCCCATACATTTTTCTATATAAAATTATATGGCTTACTATCCATCCATTTTAGTTGGGTTTTTGAGGGACTCCACATGAGGTACACTATTAGAGGGATTTTTTTTTGTGGTGATCGGTTGAGTTGAGTGATTATGCTTTCGCACTATCCCTATTCCATCGGCCCGATGAACAATGAAAGTTGTACCCTTTTTCTCCTTGAATGTTTACTCTACTTATCCATGATGGATAGATAGACAAAATAAAGTGTATTTTTGATCGACATTGGTCGGTGTGACGTATAGATGAGTATACATCGGTGTACATCACCCTTTTTCAATGATGACAATACAATTGACATTGACAGTGCATTTAGTAGACAATGTTTTTTAAAGGAATCAAGAAATTTGGTATTTTTAGCTGCTATTCTTCTTCTGTATACAAGCCTATCGTATTCATATTCCTGACATCATCACAATCATAGAGTTCTGGAGAAAAGGGTAATGTACGGGCAATTCTTGGTACGGATACTCCATACCGAGAAATTTTCGTCTTCTGCGCAAAAAAATAAAATGATTACTCAAAGTGCATGCACGTATGCATATATTCCCCTTGTCTTTATGTATTATTCTGTGCTGAAACAATGCATAAAAAGAATGTATGCACACTCACTCAGATAATTGTGTTTTTACAAACACAGCTCTTTGATTATTATTAAAATGGAAATAGATTTGAGGAAAAGTCTGTACTCATCAAACATCATTTTCATACAAATATATTTGAAATGGTTGCCTGAAAGAGTAGCCCTCAAAGGAAATCACAACCTCGCAAATTATTCTAATGGTGAGATCAAAGAGGAGAAGAGGAATCAAAGAAAGGCGAGAGTATGGAGAAAGGAGGAAAACTTTAATACAATCTCATCGAAAGATTAGTTGGTTAAGTCCTCTGGTATTTATAGCCCTCACACTTGAAAATAACAAGGTAATACCCCCACATTAACGATATTGCTTTACTTTGCTAATCTTTTGTTTATACTGAACAAGTGTATTCATTACGTCCAAGTTTAACATGGCAAAATAGTATCTTTTTATGAAAATGCCTAAACAAAATGGTGACCACAATGGTGAACATAACAACGGCCTCGAAAAAATGCATCGGAGTATTTATCTCTTTCATTAAATTCTGAATAATAAAATAAGAGGTTTTCCGTTCTTTTATGTGCTTGTCTTCAAAATAGGACAGCAGGGGAAATCCCATTCCAAGAAAACCCAACACGCTATACACTTCTTGACATTTCATTGCAAACGACAACAGCTGCAAAAAAGCTGCAAAAATGTTTCCTTGCAAGAAATATGGGCGTAATAAGTGTTAATACTCCTTTTTAAATAAATTACTGCCTCTGTAAAAAAAAACTCGTATAATTGGGCTTAATAAAAGTCTCCACTAAATCTAGTCGCAGTTTTAGAGTAGTGGAGCGAGTAACACAAGGTGTGTGACTGTGACTGTGTGAGTGAGAATGAACCAATTTTTCCTAATTACATTTAATGAGCCTCCATTTAATGACCTTTTCCTTTCATACCTACAAATCAAACTATCCATAAAGTTTTATGAACCCTGAGTGATAATTATAATTATTATGATTTTTTTTTCTCGGTGACACATGTTTATTTAGTCGTGAAAATAATGAATGCATATACCTAGTTAAGTAGACTATTACACTGGGGAAGATTTTACTCTAGTCCAAGTGCCAGTTTTTTCTGCAATAAGCTATTTAACCGTTTACCATTATGACTAGCATACTAGCAATAACACCAAAAAAAATATCCCAATGGATTCGAAAAAAAAGAAAAGAAAAAGCTCTTTTTTATTTTTGCTCAGTCAAGCTCACAGCTCAGCAGAGAGAGAGGGAGAGAGCGAGTAAACAAGGCACTTTCACACCTTCCAGCAGCTCTCTTGAGGATACGATAAAAAGTCGAGGGATAAATTTTCAGACTTACGTACAAGCACACAAAGGAGATATACATACAGGTATATTTTTTGTGTGGAATGAAGAAGTTAGCATGAGACGCATAACAGGTCAGGTAATTCTCAACACTCAGCACATTGTAAAACGTCGGCAAATTTTTCGCAAGAGAAAGAGAATATATTTCGTGTGTGTATGTGTGTATGTGTGACACTGTGCAACTTTATCTGTAACAGATGTGAGGAATTGCATTACCTTGACTTGACTACTTGAGTATCTATCTACCCTTCGCTTTAGAAAGAATAAAAACGTGCATTCAATCCCGCTAACTGCACAATTCCCTGGAGAGTTTCACCGAAGATGTGATGCGACTCGACGAAAAAAAAAATTATCCCTTGCAAAATAGTCCTTTTTGCAATGAAGCTTTTCTTTTGACTACCTTTCCTTATTTGCTTAGCTGGTATAGTATAACATGGGGATAATAATGAGACCAGAGACTATATTCGTTGAAAGTAAAACCTATTCTTTTAAAACTTGTACATATATCCATTATTCAGAGTTGTCCTCTATTTAAACTCAACTTAACAAAGAAAGGCGAACTTCCTTTCCCCCAAAAAAAGGTAATATTACACCTTCCTTTCTTTTAAAAAGACTCTGAGAATCCATCCGCTAACTTTTACTATTATTTTCTTCTTCTAGTCTATTCACGTTTCCTCTATTTCTTATTATTTGCCAATGGCAAAAAGCTGGTGCACATATTATACTATTATTATTATCCCTTTTTTTCTAAATCGGTGATTTTTTTCCGGGAGTCTCAAGTACAAAGATTCCCTCCAGCACAGTCTAACATGTACTTGCACAAGGTATAATGGATTTGAAATGCAGCCTTTACATATACTAGCATTATACTTACTATGTATATTCACGTCCTTGCATTTATTTAAGAGAGTGTAAATATTGATTTGTTTGTCGTTATCATTCCTTTCGGTGGCCTTAACTTTTTTTTGCTTTGCATTTGCTATATAAGCCATTATGTGTGTCCACCTGAATTTTAATGCTTGTAGATTATTCAATGAAAATGAAAAATGTAACGATAATTTCAACCCTTCTTCAAAAGTTTGGACAACTGAACAATATTAATTCTCCTTGTTGGCTTGTCTGGTGATTGATAGTCACTGATACCCATAAAGTACATAATGCGCTTGTGCAAAATATAAAAATTTCGTGTACTTACTGACTGGCTATTGTTATAAAAACAGCTTAGTGTATTGCTCGTCAATATATTCGTCTCCACGTGAGATCCCAGCCTTGACACAAAAATAAGCATTTCATTGACTAGATAAAAAAAGGTAGCAAGTTCCCAAGAATTCATTACTTTTCAGATCCAGTCAGGCTGATACACAATTTTTTTTGTAAATAGTGCGCTTTAAGTTTAGTTGGTTTATGCATTGTGGTGTATACACAATTATTTTGATATGCGTGTTGCAGGGTCAAAAACGGGAAAATCCCAATAAAATAGTTGAGGAGGAAATTGAATGAAGAAAAATCCAAAGGAAAAAATATTTTATTCAATAGAAAGTGCAAGATGAGCAGTATCGTATCACCATACCACCACCGGAAAGATATAATACACGATCATGCTGGTTGAGTGAAGAAAAATAAGTATTCTGAGAAAGGCACATTTGAGCAGATTATAAAAATGGGCAACTTTTTTATTCCAGGATTGGATAGCAATATTGTGGATAAGATTTAATCTATGATCTTATTTCAAAGTCAAAAGCCGAGTCTCCTTCCTTCCTTACATTTTCCCCGTAAATTTGTGTACAAGTGTGCACTGTACTCTAAAAAAGAGTCGTGCTTTTCTTGCTATATTTTTTTTGCAGAAAGTATTGACTTTTCAAGCACGCAAAAAAACCAGTTACATAATCCATTTGACATTACATAATAATACGTAGGGTGTTTTCCCCAAAGAAAACCAATTTATATGTATCAGTCATTATCGTAAGTGAAACACAAATAAAACGTTTTCCTTCTTTTTTTCTGATGAGCTGTCTTGTTTGTCAACTTATATTACTGTCTTTTTATTTGTCTCGGCTTTCCCCAAAAATTATATTCCAGTCCATCTGGTACACACACATTTATGCCATCAACTGAATATAATGAAACATATGTATATCTATTTTTATTATCTACAATCGTTTATTCTAATGGTAATCTAGGGACAAAACAGTTTAGCACACAAAAATTGTCAACATTACATTCCCTATCACTATTTTATCTACACTGCCTGTGGTGTAGGTAGCACCAAAAAAAAACTGAGACCAGATATGTGTCGTTCTCGTTTGAAAAGCATTTATATCCACCATATGATGTGTTATGTAGCTAAATAGGCTGAAGATAAAGATTAATATCGATTGATGTTATAAGAGTAGTGCACAAAGTTTACCCTAAAAACAAACTATACATAACGAAAAGTTTTTTTTTTCAGTGATAGCGACAATGATAATGATTACTGTGCACTATTAGTACAAAAAAACATGATGGCGATTCCATGTGTTGTACGAGTGAGTTCTTTCACCATATCTACTTGACTACTTTGTGTAATAAAAATAATATGCTGTCATTTTCACATAACAAGTGGGAGTATAAACATAACGTAGCATACAGAGAAAGAGAGAGACAGAGGGAGAAAGAGAGAGAAAGCTATTCTCTTCATTTTTATAGGTGAATAGAACGACAAAATCTACCACATTGGCTTTTCAAACTGGTTCTCTTGTTTAGCAAGCGTATTCATATGGAAGATACATAAAACTGTGGGGAAATGGACTGACATAACCATATTTTGATGTGTGTGAATATCTGTGTGAGAAGAGTGCATATGCTCGTCCTTTTTATGGTTTTATGGTGTATACACTATTTTTCCTTGTGCCAATATTCCAAAAGCCTTTTATCAACTAAAAATCCATCAATGTGTGTTGGGCCCCACATGCATATCTTTCTCTCTGGAGAATACTCGAAAAAAGAGAGCTGAGCTAGTGTGTACGCTGAACAGACTAGACACTGAGGAAAAGGAGAAAAATTGTCACTTTCTTTTATTTTCCCACTTTTCTCTGATAAATATGGTTGGACGTATAAGATAATCCTGTGTGTATGTATGTTATACAAATATAATTGTATGGCTATGTTTTTACTTTGTTTGATTCATATCAAGAGAGAAAGGCTGGTGGAATGAAACGATAATTAGAGGGGAAAGCCCTATACCCTGCTCTAGTCTTCAGTAAACATATTTGAAAGAAAAGAGAGAAGGGAGAATCTCCAAAGCTATCAGTTTAGATCAGAAAAAATATCCAGGGTGAATCCAGGAATCCGCCTCAAGTCCAAGTCAATACCATTTATTTATTTATCGATGAAAAGAGAAAATAAGGTATGTATACAGAAAGAGAGAGAGGAAGAGAGAAGGCAGCGCTGGCTTGGCTTGGCTTGACTGAGTAACCAAACCCAGCTTGCTTTTTTTCTCTTGTCCTTTTTTTCAACCCAGATAAATAAATAAACAAACTTTTTTTCTTCTTTTTTGATTACAAGTTTATCATTTAACTTGTATGTATACTATATGTACGTATGACACAGCAAAAAACAACAACAAAGAGTATATAAATATGTGTGTATTATGTACATGCTATCTTAATGAGTAAACCCATCAGCAAGTAAAATATAATAAGCCTTTTATGTAAACCCAGTTTAGCAGAGAGATGCATTGTGATAGTGAATGAGAAAAGTGTAAAGCTATCGATTATAAAGAAAGGCAACCGGGGGAAAATTATAATGCTTTCCTTTCCATTCTTCTTCATCGTCATCATCATCTAACCCGTATACCACCTGGAACGCAACGCTATGTTATATTGTGTGTGTGTGTGTGTGTTGTAATGTAAAAGGATGATATATTTTGTTGCACTATGACATCATCACCAAAACAGAAAAACATGCGATGAAATTACATACATACACTACACACTACACACACTCAGGTATCAAAATAATATCATGTTGTTGTACGTGCTCATAGTATGTATTCCTTTTTTGTTTGCAAAAGAATCTGCGTCTTTTGCATCGTGGCCCTCTGTCTGCTCCATCCTCCTCGTTCCCTTTAGTTCATAGCGCATGAAAGGATTTAGGTTCAAGGTCTCTCCAAAAAAGGAAAAATGTGTTTGCTGGCTTGTCTTGGCTTTGCGCTGGCATCCCCAAAAAAAATTATATCTTATAAGCCATCATCCATTTTTTTTTGATATAGATATCATTATTATTTATATGAAATAATGGCATGTTTGTGTCCTATCAATATGTTCTAGTATATGGTACACTGTACACTACACAAAATACACACACTGTAGCCAAGCTTTAAAATAAAATATAAAGTCGACATTGTGCTACATTACACGCTTGGCTGCGTACACGAACGACAGTGAAAATTATTTATGTATTTCGGATAGACGTGATGATTACATCATTAGTCATCATCACCCGTGATCATCCATCTGTTCTTTGCTCGTCCATTACGAGAGAGGATGATGCGTAGTTCATCATGATCAACAACCTTACAGATGATTTACTTGGTTTGATACACTCAATTTTTACTTTTTTTGGCGATGCTGACGCTGCTTATTATGGTGGAAAGCTTGTAAATATATTTACTAATGTACATACAAGCAAGGCCAGGCCAGGTGAGAAAAAAAACATGATCATCATCGTCATGATCATCTTTGAGGGAGCATCAAAGATGATCGGAACGAACGGAAAGGAAAATTGAAGCCTCATAGGTTCTATAACAGCTTCTCGTTTTAGGGAGACATATAGGCAATATTTTATGAAGGCACATTGACTATTTAAGAAAATATGTATATATCTTTTTAAGGGTTGAATCTTATTTCAACATTAAAGGAAGGCGGAGGCGAACAAACTGTTTTTTGTTTTTGAAATATTGCTATGATTGATTACTTTACAAAATAAATAAAATGATATCTTTGCGTTTTACAGTAAACACAGTATAATTATAAATATAGTTAATGTAACTTAACCACGAGTACAATAGCAACAATAAAATATATTTTATATATGTATTATATCGCACTAGAAATATAATATGGCATTAGATTAGATTTTTTTGGCAGCAGAGAAAATAAATAATTAGCGAGACGACATCAAGACTTAAAAAATTTAAGATTTTTTTTTGCAATTCCAACGACAATGCAATTTGACAACACCAATAGCTACATTGCAACAACAATGTATTTGATTAGTATACAGATATAATCAATAAAAATACTCTTGTAAAATAAATTGTTACTCAAACAATTTGTTGTGAACATTTTAATATTTTAATTTATTTTAAATAGAAGTCTTACTCAAGTTGGGCCCTGTTGTAAGTAGCAGAGTACCAAGAAGTAGGAGTAGAGTAGTAGTAGAAATGAAAGCAGCAAATAGAAGAGTAGAATAGAAATATTAGTAGGATTAGTGATTTAGAAAATTTTGCTGAAATTATTGACATCCACACACAACATGGTGACACGGTGACAACGAAAACGAAACGACGACGAGTGTGATTAACTGTTATTATTATTGTTGCTGTGCTGTTACATGTTACTACATAGTCGACTTTTATTAATTAGTGCTATTTATTTACAATTTTGAACAATTAACAGAATTACAAGAAAAGAAAAACATTGAAACATTGATGTTACACTGGGAAGCTATACATTTTTTAATACTATTTGTATGTATAGCACATAAATCTTTTCATAGTTGCCTTGTTATTTTATTTTGTATTTACATTGCAGCTTTGATTGCATTTTTTTCTCTCTCTTTATCCACCTTAATTTATTGTTTGCAAATACATTTCCTTTTCGACGATTCAGGTCAAAAAGTACAACTACTTTACTCTTTTCGCCTTGTATATATATTTTTCGCATTAGTAGCCCATCTCTCACACAATCCAACATACTTATTTATTTTATCCAAACGTGTCACTTTCACAGCTCTCGTTAATTTGACAGAAAGAAAGGACAGAGCACACAGACTCACGGAGGAGAGTAAAGCCTCCTTTCCTTTCACCCGTACTATTTGCCAAAAGAGTAAACCTTGTCCTCTGCTGTGTCTCTGCCACCGTTACCACCACAACGTTAACTTTTACCGTTACATGTCAAATAAAGTTCGTTTACTTATTTTCTCTCTCGCTAAAAACCAAACAGAATTTCTTTCTTTTTTCTCTCTGCAAAATCACACAGCGTATCCATATCGTGATCATTAGTATCCTTCACACATTGCTTCTCTTGCTTCCTTCTCTCCCTCTCGATTCCCTTCTCTTTTTTGTCTGTCTGTTATTTGTTTTTCTTGTTCGTGTGCTCACGTAACCCCGTCAAATAATATAAATTACATACACACACAGATCACACACAACTCTATTGATTATTTCCTTTTCTCTCCTTATAAATTTTCCTCGTTGAAGATTGGAACAGCTAATCCCCCTGATTACACATTACACCAATGAATTACTTAGCTTCTTTCATCGTCTGCTTCCCAAAACATCATCAGGAAAAACATGCCACCATCATCTTCATCCAAGTCAAGCCAGAGTTCCCAAGTTTAGTTTTTTTGCGGGTATCGGCTGCTTGATTGTGTAGGTCTGCTGGATATTATGGAGTGGTGGTATCGTATGGTTCGAAGTTCTGATGGTGCTCCTCTCGTTCACTCACAAGACTCTCCAGCTTTAAGTGACTCAGTACAGCTAACTTTGACAAATTACGTATACATTCATAATACAAAATACACATCATCATTAGTTCGCAAAAAAAAATAGGACAAGCTTGTCCTAGATACTCACTCTGAAGAAACTTACACTTATGTAGGTAGGTATGTACATATACACGTTCCACTTTTCCTCTACACATATCCATCTAATATTTATTCCCACTCAACAAAATCCGCGATCATCATCATCGTCATCATCTGTATGCTCATTTTTGTATCATGTTGTCTCTACACTTGTTTCCTTCCTTCGAGAACAACTTTTTTGTACAAAATGTTTCCCACCAGCTGTGTAAAACGCGTAGCCAGGCCTGTTCTGACTTGACTTGACTCACGCAGCAACACAACAACATAGTTTTTAAAATTTATGCATATTACGTTCGTACGTGCTTCTTTTTTGAGCCCATCTCTTCATCAGTCATAACAGATCTAATGTGGAATAGTCTGAGAGAAACGAGAGGAAATGGAAAATGAGTGAATAAAATAAGGACAGAAAGAGAGAATACAGATTGAACATCCCACTGCATACATACATTGTCTGTTCACTGTTGTATGTTGCATGCCTCTTTCCTACCTAAATATTACTACAAAACCCGTCCAACGGGATTTTCTACAAGGATGACCTTAACGCATCTTGACTCGACTTTCTCTCCTTTCATTTCTTTTAATACACATTACTCTGCTCTTCCTTCCTCGTTTTCCCTTCCCAGTTCTCATTCTAATGCTCGTTATCATTCTACTCAACAGTTCCTCAAAAAAAAATATACTACACCACACACTAGTTTACATAGAGCATTATATATTTTATACAAGGTATGTAGTCCACTATATTTTTTGAGATAAACATTGAAGCTTCTTGGAAATAAACGTGCTTTGAAATAAACGACTTTGCTGGTGGTTTTGAGTACATTACTCTCCTTTCCCTTCTTTCTTTCTTTCTGGTGTGCTGGCTCTCTTTTTTCATTTCATTTTCTATCTGTTTGTTATTAATGCCATTACTTCACTCTTCTAGAAGAGCACCAGCACAAAAGAGTCTCCTTTCATTAAATTTCTCATTCACGTTGCGTCCCAAAAAATTTTCCCTTTAAGTTTCAACCGTGTTAACTCAGAGAAAGTAAAAAAACTTTACATTTCCTTCTTTAAAAAGGGGACCCAAAACATACTCTTCGCAAACATCATTGAAAGTTATGTCCAGTTACATAATAAATATATGTATTATGTTTTTTTCTACCATCACCACCACCATCCAAACAAGTTACGTGTATATTAGAAAAAGAGAATTTTGTTCAAAAGAGGCCACATCCTGTTGCTCTTTAAAAAAAATTCTCAGTAAACTTTTCTGACTGTGTTAAAAATGAGCCCAATTACGTAAGGAATTAGATGGAAAGTATACTTGAATAAGTTGGCATGGCATCATGACACCATTTCCAACATGGTAACAAATTTTGTGCAAAATGAGATTTGCATGGAGGTAGAAAGACGTAGACAAAAGAATGGAGGATGTTAGAAAAGTAAAAGAAAAAAGTTGCAGTGGAAGTTAATGGATTCCCATTTAATAAAACGTACCAAGAGCTTTTTCTTTTGAAGATGCAATTATTCTTGTAAAATATCTATGTGTATAGTATATGTGCGTGGGCTGATTTTTCTTTTCTTTTCCAGGTGACCTTATACATATTATTATTAAAGCGAAAGCAAACAGCTCTCC
Organism: Entomobrya nivalis; assembly: GCA_034695485.1. NCBI lineage: Eukaryota > Metazoa > Arthropoda > Collembola > Entomobryomorpha > Entomobryidae > Entomobrya > Entomobrya nivalis. The sequence continues at coordinate 473 of JAQFZH010002766.1, read as the reverse complement.
TTGTCTTTTGTGTGTGTATATCTTTTGCCTCCTTGTATCTAATTCTGACTTGACTTCTTGACAATACCAACAAGAACAAGACACACACAATTTCTCTCTGGGAAGGATTGTACAAATAAAAGTAGACATAAATAAGAAGGAACACGAGAAACTTTACAAAGACTTTATTTTGTGCTTGCCTCGACAGTTGTATAAATGGGTTTAATACATTATCTTGATGAGGAAAAAGAGAAATGTCAACTTAGGGCAAAAGAAACTTTGCTTTTTTTGCACACACTCTGCCTATCTTGTTTCCCTGGAGCAGTTGCTTCTTCTTTTGAGACTAGCCGAACACCACTAAAAATACGAAGAATCTCTTTCTCGCTACTATTCATACTACTTGCTTCACTTGACTTGTTTAAGAAAAATGTAAGAAAAGAGGAAGTAATGTGGAAAGACAACTTGTTTCCTTTTTCCTTCCTGGTTTCCTTAAG